>JAHUTJ010000714.1:0-28163 GCA_036250325.1 Characodon lateralis
CTTTGAATGAAAAGGTGTGTCCAAACTTTTGGTCTGTACTGTATATATATATATATATATATATATATATATATATTATATATATATATATATATATTATATATATATCATATATTCTCTGTTACTTTTCCAGGATAATGCCCCCAACCAGTCTTATGAGCTCTGGCCACTAAACTCTGCATCGGGTATGAAATCATGGTACTTGAAATATTATAGAACATATTATTATTAATAAATATTGCAGTCAAGCAGTCTCATTACAACTGGGATGATGTATAGATTGATATTGCAATTGGAAATAGACATTATGCAGCTCAGAATACATCTCTAGACGTGTTTTTTAGATTTGCCAGAGTGCTTAAGTTTAACATCCAGATGATGCTTATGCATTGGAAAAGAGAAAATAAAAACCGCTGTTGCTACAGTAAGCAATGCTAATGATGCTAAAGGCTCTAACTGCAAACAAAAGTTATTAAACGCAGCGTAAAAATGTCAGGTCTGACATCATTCGACTAAAATAGAACGAGACATGGATACGGCTTTGCTTTAGAACAATTAATGACCTTTCATGGCGGACACGCTCGTTCTGGAGGCAATAAAAGCATTCGCATGACTACATGACAGGCTGTAATCCAGCTGTTTGTGGTGAGAACACCTTTAGACTTCTCCAAAGTGAAGCCAAACTCACAGTAGTTCTTGAATAAAAACAGACAAAACAATGAAGCAGTTAATGCAGAAGTTCCAGACAGGGACTCGGACTGTTGCTAGTCTGAGAGAGAAAAGCAAAGTTTCATGTTTCATCTGCGGCCAGGTGAGAGCCAGGTACGAGCCAGGAGGAGGAGGGGTGGTACAACTCCTGCAGCTCCCTTTATGGAACAATGATCCCTCTCCTTTTATTTCACTTTGTCCTTCCCTCCTTCTGTCCCATTTACTGCCAGGCTGCATGACTCAGGCCCATTTTCCCAAAGGAATCACTGTTTCTCTGGAAACGACCTTTACAAAGGATTACACAAAACCACTAAACACAATGTTTACCAGTTGAACTCAAACTGCCAAGTTGCTTTGTCTGAAAGGCAACATTAAACAGATTCATCATCTCTTCAGTTAAATTACATTAAACTAAATGATGTAGCTACATACATCTTACCATGATACAGATCAGCAGGCAACAATAGTTGACTTTAAGTGACATTAAGTTTTAGTTGCTTTAAACATTTCAACAGGTCCTTTTTTACATGGTTTGAACTGCTATAGACTGTTGTTCAGCAACAAGACTGGACAACAAGGCTGGGCAACAAGGCTTGGCAACAAGACTGGTCAACAAGACTGGGAAACAGGCTGGTCAACAAGACTGGTCAACAAGACTGGGAAACAGGCTGGTCAACAAGACTGGGAAACAGGCTGGTCAACAAGACTGGGCAACAAGACTGGGAAACAGGCTGGTCAACAAGACTGGGAAACAGGCTGGTCAACAAGACTGGGCAACAAGACTGGGAAACAGGCTGGTCAACAAGACTGGGCAACAGGCTGGTCAACAAGACTGGGCAACAGGCTGGTCAACAAACTGGGAAACAGGCTGGTCAACAAGACTGGGCAACAGGCTGGTCAACAAACTGGGAAACAGGCTGGTCAACAAGACTGGGAAACAGGCTGGTCAACAAGACTGGGAAACAGGCTGGGCAACAGGCTGGTCAACAAGACTGGGAAACAGGCTGGTCAACAAGACTGGGAAACAGGCTGGTCAACAAGACTGGGAAACAGGCTGGTCAACATGACTGGGAAAAAGGCTGGTCAACAAGACTGGGAAACAGGCTGGTCAACAAGACTGGGAAACAGGCTGGTCAACAAACTGGGAAACAGGCTGGTCAACAAACTGGATAACAGGCTGGTCAACAAACTGGGAAACAGGCTGGTCAACAAACTGGATAACAGGCTGGTCAACAAACTGGGCAACCAGACTGGGTAACAAAAACAATTTGAGAGAATTCAAAATCCTACTAGATCAATGTTTCCCCATTCAGGTTAGGACAATTCTTATAACTGGGAGCACTGGGAGTAGCCACAAGAAGCATATTTTCATTCATGTTGGCTCTTAGCCCAGGGTGGCTTTGTGTCTGGGGGCAGCATGGGCGCCTCAAAAAGTCAAGCAACCAATTTTGAACCCGTTCTATTTGGTGTCAACATGTCCAACAAAATCATCAACTAAAGTTCTGTATTCTGTCTGACGCGCGTCACGACGTTCCCAACAAGCTGGCCAGTTCACAAGCTGGGGCTGAAAACTTCACCTGGTTAATGAGACTAAAGCCATAATCTGATCTAAGATTCTTATTCAGTGCTAAATTAAAAAAATATTTAACTGTTTGTTTTCACCGTTTTTAATAAATATAAACAGAGTCTAATAATCTCTAGTTCAAAATAAAAAATACCTGTGCTGGTCACACCTGAACTGCACAGGTCTACAGCCAGAGGACTCTAATACACAATTTGAGATTTGGGAATTCTTTATTGCATTTGTTGAAACTTTATAGGGACATTTATTTACACTGACAAATCACTTTTCCCCCCCATTTATTAAATGGATTCAACTACAAACTCTGAACGTTTTTTGTGTGTAAACAATGTCATGAACTTTGATGCGTTTTTTTGTTCAAAAAACAAAAACTGATTAACGTTGTTCATATTCTTTTGATGCATAGCTGACGATAACCCAGATATTTTTTTAGTTTTCTGTTTGATTTAAAACTAATGCAGCACATTTCTTCTTATATATATTTTGTTGTTTTTACAGAGACAAAAAACTAAACTGGTAAAAGGTGGAATCAGCAGGTCATACATCAGAAGACCAAATATTGGTATCAGCCAGGAAATGCCAGATCGGTGCACCTCAACTGTTTCAGTATCGAGAAATCCTCACGAAAACAGTTACATATGAACTGAATTGTTCTACGGTGTCTGCAGAGCATTTCCATTTAGAAAATCCATTTGTGCAAATAAACAAACCAAAAAAAAACAAGATTTTTACTTCACAGGAAGATTTATGTGGACTCTAAGGAAACCCAACCCGGGCCTTGCTAGCAACCGTCAACACCTAAAACCTTAGATGCAAGTTCTGCTTGAAAGCAGCTAATCCAGACATGGAGATAATCAGACCATCCTCCTGGTAAACTTAATATAAGAGTAAAGTTACACAAGTAAGATGGGAGAGAAAGAAAAAATTATTAAGACATTTAAAGACCACGGTTTAGTTTGAGCCTTCAAAGTAGTGAACTGGAATAATCCTTATTAACAAAGCTGTGGCTTCTAAACAGTTTGAGCTTTAAATCCAATAGCTTCAGAAGCAGCAGTATGTTTCTTCCAGCAGTGAACAGAATCAGTCACCAGAGGTCAGATCTGATAGCTTTCAGAGGGCTTTCGACACAGTACTCTTCAGACATTGTTCCCCATCACCAACACAAGGTCAGGGGTCGGTGTTACACAATCATCCCTGCAGCAGCACCAATACACTGGAGGGTTTGGAAACTTTTTCAAAAACAGGAAATTACAGGCAAACAGCCAGAGCTTACGGAGGAACTGGGCTGGTCTGACTGTTAGAGCTGAGAATGAGAGAAATGAAGCTTCTGATTGGATTTAAGTACTGATTGGTACATTTTGAGCTAAGAGCCTTCATTTAGAGGTGGAGCCACTTCTCAAGTCCTCTTCTCTGTGCTGTTAGAGGAGAAAAGTGGCAATATAAAAACACTTGATTGTGGATTAGACATAAATAAGTGTCATTATTGTTATACGATGACCAGTTATGATTACAATCATTGTGTTCCTCCTGCTAGACAGTAAAACTGGTGAAATAAATCCAATTAAATAAACAAAATCTTCGATCGGAGACAAAAATACACCCATGAGCTACAGATGAATCACAGTCACCTGTTAAAACCCAGTAACCTCACCATAAAGACATGCGTGTCATTTGCTCCATCAGCAACAGTTTGGGTTCAGTGTGAATTCTTCTCATTTTCAGTGACAGCCCTCTTTGACACAAACGTTGAACGTAGCTCTTAAAAGAATATCTTTAAGGCTGCAAATCTGAGCGTTACAAGCAGGTTGTCACCCTGACAAACACAAGCAATGGGAAAACTACAGGGCAGAGTCAGAATAAGAAACAAGAAATAACATTTCAGCACCTAATTGCCTTTCCCTACTAACTTAGAAAATACATGTCTTCCTACATAAAGATCAGACTTAAGGATATGAAAACAAAAACAACTAAAAACCTGTATTTCTTCTTACATAACTGAATAAAACACGAAACTGTTCATACATTTTAGACACAAGGCAAAGCCATAAAAACTGGCAAACAAAAGCCCACAAGGTTGTTGGAGTTACCAAACCACAGCTTGATCAAGCTTAAGGCTGAATACTGGAAGAAAATAGCCTTTTTCACAAAGTACACCCCTTTAATTCAACAGATTTACATATCGGAACATCTTCACCAGGTTCCAGAATTAGGGATGCACAGATATGTAAATGTGGGCCAATATCTGACATTAATATTGCGGTTATGGCTGACAACCAACATTTACCATTAAAAAGGACCAGACTCCTGACACTGCTTCTCTGCTTCGGCTGAACATCCCACAATCCTGGGCTGCATCACTGTCGCCGTCACATGACCAAAGAAACACGCCACGGCCACCATACACAAACGGCAACAAGATGGAAATAAACATCGATTGTTAATATCGGCCCAGTTTCACTTATCGGACCATGAGTCTGGAAAGGCTTATCTGGCCATTTGCACGCAATTTGAAGCCCAGACACAGAGAAAGGCTATTTGTAAAAAAAACATTTAGAAGAGCAGCAAATCTAACCAGCAATGGACATCCCAGCAAAACAAATTACAGAACCACCTGGAGTCAACCATCTATACAGCACACCAGAGTGCTGAAGCTTGGTCCAAACTGGGTCCTCCAAGCTGTGAAGGATTGCTGGGCCAAAATGTCTCCACGACGATGTGAGCGACTAATAAAGTCGAACAGAAAACGGCCGCTGAGAGGGCCAGTGTAATGGAGCAAAAAGTAACTCTACAAGACGCTGGGGTGTACTTAGTTTCTCTACAGATAAATTCTCCAATTTAGCCCGATCTCAGGGAACTGCTGTGTTTTTGTATGATTGGGCTCGGATGTAAATCATTTTAGAACCTGGTACAGACCAAATCCTGTTGTTTATGTCCTGAGAGGTAAACCTCTAGTTTTTTAATATAGTAAGACTGTAATAAGCCCTCTGCTCGGTAATAATGAAGCAAAAACATGTTTAAAAGTCAAACCCACCTTCCGTTGGTTGCAGGCAATGTGTGGGAGTTAACTGAAAGTCTATGATAGGGGAGTAAATATGGGCTCCTGCTCAGTCTTATTAACAATAAGCATAGATGTCACAAACAGAAAATGACCCCTGAGAGGTTCTGAAGGCTGCTCATATTAATCTCTAACACTTTAAGCAGTTTCTCACAAAAACCTTACAAAAATCTACGCTATATTCAAATGCTTGAGTTTAATCAAGTAAGCAGCTACATATATAGGAGATATTAAAGAATAACCCAATTATTCATGTGCATTTAAAAAGAAATCCGATAGGATATCAGCATCTTAAAAACATTAAATTTTTTGAACTGATTATGAATTTAATTTCTTTAAATTGTGTCATAAGTTCAAGTTTTAACTGCAAATAAAATGCTTTGCATTTAAGGTGACCCCTGAGATAGATTTTCTTTGTTTGAGGTTTTAAGGAAAGTAATACAGGTATACCTGGAAAATGTAAGTCATTTCCCATTTTCCTTGCACCTTTACTCACACTGATTAGCATGTGTCGCTGATATGAGAGGTCATTCAGAAGCAAGCTGCACGTTCACGTTTCAAACTGTCCTCAACATCTAACTTTAGCAGTTAGTGTAGCTCAGACAGCGTTTCTTAAAGAGTCTCTGCATATTTTCTGTGGCAGCGTTCCTCTACCCTGGTCCTCAGGGCCCACTCTCCATGTTCTAGACACGTCTCTGCACACCTGATTCCAATGATTATATTACCTCGGCATGCCGTTAAATGCTGCAGAAGGCTGGTAATCACCAGTTTGTTTAAGCTAGGGGAGTGGCAGCAGGGAAACTCCTAAAACATGCAGGACTGTGGGTCCTGAGGACCAGGAGAATGTAGAACTATACCCGAACTGATTTTTTTTTTTTTTTTTTTACCAAAAGTTGATAATATGTCCAAATTCAGCATCTTCCATGACAGACATTGGGGATGTTTAAAAGAATAAAACGTCACACATTTCCTGTACTGTCTTCAGCCTTTCTGTTATCTGTGGAGAGTCTCACTCTCTTTCAGCCTGAATGAACCTGAATGACTTCATTTATTTTAGTGATGCATATTTCCAGCTGGTCCCAGTAATTTCTCCTCTACTTCATCTAGAAATGCCACCAAGCAACTTGTTTTCGTTTCAGGTCAGTTGATATGAAAATATAAATTTTTGTCACACCTGTGATTTATACCCTTTATCCTCTAAAAAACGCTAATTTAATGTCTTTTAATAGCATTTAGATATTTTCAGCTAGATGTTGCCACTGAACAGGTTTTTGTTCATGGTGGCTGAGACAACCAAAAAAAACATCGATGATCTAATCTTGCAGACGCAGAACTGGATCAAGTACAACCAGAAGGTCCAAAGAAATCCAATTAAAACAGCAGCGCCGGACGTCCAGAAATAACCAAATATAAACTCACAGGAATCTGAATCTGCACCTGAAAACCTGGAATTATCTGTTGCATATCTCCAAAGATTCCCAGAACATTTCTTTTATATTATCTGTTTTCTTGTTTTTGACACAATTAGGCTTTTGATCATCAACAGAGATCAATTACTATCCGCATCAAATTACAGTTTCAGCCTTAAATCAGTCCAAACCCAAAGGCACACACCAAAGGTTCAGTACACCCAGATGTAAAGTGGACATAAAAAGTGTACACATCCCTGTTAAAAGGTTTCACAATAGATACTTTCTTTTTTCTGTAATGTGACAAATCAGACAAACAGAAAATACAACAAATCTGTTATAGGCGGGTAAATGTACTCGGCCGAAGCACGTTTTAATTTGGTCTGAGCATTCACACCTGCATTCAGTTAGAGTGCATCTGATTAAGCTAAATTTGAGTTCAAATCAAGATTTTTCCTAAAATGTGCATCTTAAGACCATAGATTCCAAAGATTTTCAACTATAACCTCACTGCAGATACATGTGTAGATCGAGACTGTAACTGCTGCAGAGCCTCATTGTACACGTGTGCCGGGAGAAAAAAAACAAAAACAGGATTATATGGATCTATATCAAGACACAAAGAGATCAGTAATAATGCTATAACTTGAAAAAGTGATCAGGGACAAAAAGACAGAAACTGGTCTGGGACGATCCCGAGATGCCGATAGCGACACTGATGAAGCTGTAGGAACTTCTCTCAGGTACTAGTTGTGTTCTGCCAGTAAGAACAACCCCTGTTGTCTGCAGATGTCCGGATCAAGGTTTAGGGTAGAAGGAAAGAAGCATGTTCCTCCTGCAGGACTCAATAAGATTGACCAAAGCCTGGTGGAAGAAAATGCTAAAGTCTGAATGCTTAAGTCTGAATTAAAACAGACTGATTGTGGGTCACGATTCCAGCAGAAAAGCAACATGGATCATCACCAAAAGAACACTATGCCCAAAGAGAAACATGGTGGTGGCAGCATCATGCTATGGGGTTCCTGTTTCTTATGCATTGCCCATTCATGGTTAAAAAAATAACAATTTAACATGCTTGTAGTAATTCCTTTTACAAATTTTAAGCAAAAAGGTGTTTCAACTGCTAGTTTCAAAGCATGCACAGTTAAGCTAGCTGTTTATTGCAGCTTTTCCCATTTTCCACAGACCAGATTTATTTCTGTGATTATTTATTGTGTCGTTACATCCCACAAACCTCACATTTTAACAAAAAAACAAATGTATTCGCTTTTTTTATATCCACAGGAATTTTTCTTTTCTCCGCCAAAAGAAGACAAACCAAGAGCTCCTCTTCTACTCGTCAGTCTGCTGTCGTCTAATGATCCCATCACAGCAGTTCTCAGTAGCTTACCTCAAGAACTGAAACTTCTGCACGACCAGTTCACTGCTAGCTCTACTCCGAAGTACGGAGTGCATGCAGGAAACAAGTTAAGTGTGACAGATTTGTGACAAAGTTCATGCAGCATTTAAGGCAATCCAGACTTTAAAACAGTGAATGCAACATATCTCTAAAACTAGAAGCCGTTTTGGTGCATTCAATAGAGAGGGACTGCAGTTAGCATCAGCACGGATCAATAAACAGGAGTTTGCTGACAACAAGTGCCACTGCATTCCTGGCAAGACTGGGTGTGACAAGAAACAAATGAAAGCAATGGTAATGCATATTTATATTTAGACATTTAGCAGGTGCAGGCATCCAAACTGACTGCCCAGCTTCAGTACAGTAAGAAACCCTCCTATTTATCTTAGGCTGATTATGATCTACTGAAATGAAAAGTGTACAGGTGGAAAAGGTTCAGAAATGTAGGCAGACTCTTACTGCGATAGATGTGTTAAAAGAGGTTTTCTAGAAAAAAATCTGTGTGAAATTATGACGAAATGACATTCTTGGAGAAACGCAGCAGGTGAGAAGAAGAATAAGCACGATTCTGATAGCAATCATCTCTCTGTAGGAGGCATTAATGGTTTCAGTTTGATTTTAAATCATAAAATCATGACCCCAAGCAATGAAATAGGAGGTCTAGCAGATTTTCTTGCTCGCAGCATAAATCGTTGAACATGATGTAGGAAACATGACCAAAAAGTAGCCAAAGAAGGGAAACCTGACTTTGACATTCAGGAAAAATGGTGATGGCAAGACTGCAATTTAACATCTCACAGGGCCTTCATATTCATTGTTTTCAAGAGGTCAAGCAATGGATCAGCTGCTGCACACTGTTGGTACTGTAGGTGAAGTGCTGAGCCCAGAGGAATCAGTTTGCAACCCAAACTTCTACTGAGATTCGGGAAGTATGTGAAGCAATGCATGGCCTGAATTTGGATATGCAGTTAAGTGAAAAAAGTGGAATGACAACAGACAGTCTTCACGGTGAGAGGAAAAACAAGTTGTCGTTAATGATAATCCCCAGATTTCATCCTGTCTGGGTTTGGAGAAAGCTGCTTTATGTCAGTAGTGTTCTGGACTGGATAAACTTGAAGAATGACTAAAAGATTTACTTTAAAAAGACCTTTCACATTAGATGTATACGTGTATGTCATCTGCAGAAAAGTGATTCAGATGAGCACTAATGAGACACTTGCTCCCAGAATTTGAATTTTCAAGATCCAGTCAGTAACAACCATCTAGAACACCCCTCCAGCATTTCAATTCCAAGTTAGAAAGTAAAGTTTCTCCACCAACATCTGAAAATCCAATATAGCTGCTGCAAACCAACACTGTGATCGCTAAAGCAATAAACTGTTCATTTATGCTTTTAACAGTTTGCACCACATTAAATTGGTTCCCAGTTACAGCAGTTTGTATGTATGAAGCGCAAAGAAATACATAGCAGTTAGCAGCTAATGAATGAGTTGGGTCTGAAGTCATTCCTACATACAAGTTCTGACTTTTGAGGTAAACTGAATGCAAGATATGTCCAAAGAGCTGGTTTAAATATCATAGTAAGGATCCCTGCACTGACCCTTGGAGTACAACACAGGAAACGCAGAACATAGAAGTTTTCATCCAAGTTGTAGTATCTTAGGCTGTAAATAGACTCAAAATAAGTTTGCAAATGCTTGAGATACTACAGGCCATGAATCAAGATATTTATAACTGTAATAACAAAAGCAAACATTTAGTAGTGAAACAAGTTTAGCAAAAGCTACTCAAGTTTTATAAAATATGGGGCATGAACTCTGATGTTCTTCCCCTATTTTAATCAGTAAAATATTACTTCTAGATTTAAAATAAGTTGAAGATGGTACCATTAATAATATAAGCACTCTTAGTTGTAGCCACCTAATCGACTCCAGACACGCTGACTTTGTTTCTCATTTGAAAAGTCAACAGAGAAGAAAATATCAGTGAGCATTTAAATAAAGGAGTGATAATAGGCTCCTAAAGTGGCCTGAGCCTCAGCTTGTTTCTCTTCATATGAGAAGAATATGAAAATAAGAGTGATAACAGTTTGCATTTGTCAGCTGTGGCGATCAGAATGAGCCATGAATCCATGGCGAAGCTCAAACACGCATCTGAAACAGCAGAAAGAGCTGCAGGACATTCCTGCAGCTGTCCCCACAAGTACAGCTCACACCCAGCTGAAGGCCTGTCCCATGCATTCCCATCGTTCCACACAAACAAAGATGTGTGACATTACACCATGAAATATTTCTTCCATCAAAACTAAACCTACATTTAAAAAAAAAGCAAGAAGCCAAATATATCCTCACTGCTTCAGTTATGAGAAAGCAGAAAATGTGCAAATCAAGACGGTTTTACTATATCACAATTATACTGTACATGACACATCATCTGATCCTGAAAAACACTTCGGTAAAATGCCCTGGTATTTCAAAGAGTTCACAGAACCTTTGGAAGTGAAAGAGGCCCACAGCATCACAGAATCTCCATCATACTTCACAGTGGGCATGCAGTGCCTTTCCCCATATCTGTCTTTTGTTTCATAGCAGACCCACCTGGAGGGATTGTTGCAGATAAACTCAGTCTTAGTCTCATCTGACTAAAGCTCCCACTCCCAGCAAAGCTCCTCAAACTCCACATTTACGTTTGTGACTCGGAAAAGGCTTTTCCTGGCTCCAAACGTCCATCCGGCATTTAGGTAGTGTCTAAAAGATCTTATGGAAACCTGGTGACTCCAAGATGCCACGCTAACCCGAGGTTCTCCAGCACTGAGCTTTTGAGAAATCCCATCTCCGTTTCCATCCTGCTCACCGTGTGGGATGGAAGATCAGTTAGGATATCCGCCCAGCCTTGTTCCTCACGGTTCCACTGCTCTGACTCTAGACAGGGTCAGGTTTGGTGGAGCAGCTATTTTCTCACCTACGAAGCTCAGCGCACATCTGCCTGACTTGAGCTGCATGTTCTCTTCTCTTTTCCATTTTGAAGAGGAGCTAGGTCAAACGGATTGCTGCGTCACATCATATTTATACGTTTAGGAAACACGAAGCCTTGAATTAGTCATTAAAAGTTCCTACATGTGAAGAACAGTTAAATAGAAATCAACAAGTCTTAATTTGTTGCATTTACTTTATAGTAATTGTTGGGAATGTCAGCAATTTCTCCACCGCTAATTATAAAATATTTAATATATTGACATTTCCCCCCTTTGAATAAATGTTGTTTTTTATTTTATGCAATTTTTCACTGAGATTATGCTGCTGAAATACAAACCCTTATACACAGGCTGGGAAACTAACAGGAGTGATAATACGAGTTTTGTTCAATAAAGACTGAAGTACAAACCCAATCCTTCCCTTAATGCAGTTCCACATTCTCATGCTAACATCTGCAGGAAGCCGTCACAAAGTTTTCTCACACACGTAGATCTTGAAAGGAAGGTCCAGAAAATGAACAACCTGCCAAAGCCTGACCTGAGCTGCTCTGGAGTTTGTGTGTTTTTCAAATAAAGCATAAAGTTGAATTATTTCTACCATCAGCAGCAGCAAAAAGTAAAAAGATAAATCTTAGAGAACTAAGTTCTATTATTGTCTGTGTGAAAGTGATTTTTTTTCTATTATGTTGGCAGGAAATGGCCTGATCTGCAAACACACAATGACGATGAAGTTATGATCAAGTTTCTGCAAAGCTTTCCAGGGAGAGCAGCTTCAGATGGAGGGAAACCAGATAACCCGAAGAACCGAAACATCCAGGGATTTCCTGAACATGTCAGATGGATGATAGCAGCGCAGCAGGTGAGGGATGTGGGTCAACAGAGACTCGTACGAGGGCCCAGGCTTTTTTTAATAGCGGCACACGCGTTGCAACAGCACCTTTGCTTGCACCGGAACCTGTCACTATGACAACTGTGGGTTTCTACAGCAACAGTGGGGGATACCAAAATCAGCAGGGACTAAGTCACTTCCTGTCTCACACAACCCTTCCTCTTTTGAACCCGCGATATTTTCAACTCCATGCAAGTGACTGCTTACTGACTGGGCCACCGACACGCAGACAAAGAACCGACCTCGCCACATTGTGATTCATTTCTGGGTTGACCTTTGTGCTCAACATCCTGCTGTAGTGTTACTCAGAAATTATAAATGGACTGAATCTACAGAAAACCCAAACATGGCGGATGTACCGTATTACAAATATCAGCTGTACATCAAAATTAACTTGTTTTGCGGAGAAAAATATGAGAACATCTTAATGAACTAACAAAACTTGACTTGTTTTCAGGCTTGCTCTTGTGTTTGAACCCGATACGTATTAGTGGGACCTCTGATTATGGGTCCAGTTGATGAGCTGGACTGATATATTAAGGAATTGTGATATTTGGAAGTGTGGTCAGATCAGAAGCATAAGTAGGATGGAGGCTCCACTTTTTCCGGCATGGCACACAGTCTGTCAGCATTTGGACTTTATCACTTTTAAACTACTGTTCCATATCAATGTACAGTGCCAAGGCCACCAAGGTCCAAAGTTCTAGCTCAGGTGTTATTGCTCGCTTGGAGCCAGTTCTATTTCCACCACCAAAAGGCCCAACTCCAGCACCATAATACCAGGGCTACTGGGCATCGGGTCTCTGCTGGGACACTTTCATCAGGGGCTGAAGGTGGCTTCAAGCAGACAGCTAATTCAAAATGTTATGAGCTCCATTTTTTTTTATTTCTGGTTAGGTTTCAGTTTGTTTGCTTAAATTAAGACAAAAACAAGAAAATCCATGAATCCACCTTAACATTAATAAAATGTCAGGTTAGGGTTGTGTTCATTTAGGTTAATGCAAATCAAAGAGCTTCTTTTGCAACTGGAGAAGCACAGAGAAATTGTCTGTTGACTGGGACTGGCAGATTTTACACTAGACCAGTTCTAAATAGTGACTGATCCATCTGAAGCTTAAAAGCCCATCTTTTACCGATCACTGAATGCACCAGACTTTAAGTATTACCCTGCTGCCCAACAACACTCCTCCAAGCAGTTTTTGCAGTAAGAAGAGATACTTTCTTGTTTTTTAAGGTTTCTTGGCACTAGTGGCCTGTGTTCATCAGTACTTGGACAGAAAGTAGGGCAAAGAGAGAGAGGGGGAAGACATGCAGTAAATGGCCAAGGGCTGGAAATCGCTGGGACATTGAAATTACATTGAACTGCACATTCTGAAACCCTCAGTCACTGTAGCTGCAGATTTCATGATCAAATCTGAAGTGCTTGTTGCTTTTTCAAATGCATGTATTTGAAGTGAAAGACCGGAATCTGCATCACCCTGAGCTGAGTTCACAGAAACTGCATTGATTTCCATGTCTCAGCTCACGGAAACCATTAGGTCCCATCAGGTTCAATACGTAAGCAAGACAACCCTGCTGTCAGGTGAATCTGACACACTGGATGAAGGTAAAACTTGGGTCAGAAACTAAAAATAAAACAATATGAATCTGAGAAAGCTGTGCCATGTCTCAGATCTCCAGCAACACAAACTAACAGAGAGACTGGCAGTTCAACAGCTCAACCAATCACAATTAACACCAACAACAGTGATCATAAACCCGTTTTTTCATTACAAGTAACAAACTTCACTGAGTGCATGAGTTTGTTTGGACGGCTGGTGGACAAGAGGAGCAATCAGAGGACATCTCATGTGGTTTTAGAACTTTATGGCTGCAGACTGTCACCCAAAACCCCAGAAAGGATCATTGACAATAAAAGCAATCCTCACAGCAACATTTCTCTTTACACCCTACTTGATTCTGCTTTAGTTTAGTTCTGGACTGAACCACCCGCCTCTCACCTTTTGGCTTCCTCCAGGTGACACAGATACTCGTAGGCCATGTTCTGCTGCCGCCGCTCATCCATCTCCTCCGCCGTGAGCCGCTCCATGCAGTCCAGGACGGCTAGAGTCAAAACAGATCAAAATAGACTTAAATGTTGCCTTTTCAGAACCAGAACCGGCTTCATTGGCCAGGAGCGTGTGCACAAACAAGGATTCTGACGTTGGTTTGAAGCGCTCACAGCAGACAGATTCAGTATAACAGGAACAGTACGTACATGTAGTGTATGTCCAGCCATGTTTTAAAGAAACCAAGAAGGGCAGGTTGTGACAGTGCTTATTTAACCCTATCTTGGGGGGAGAAACTGTCTCTGTAGCGCCACCTGAAGGTAAAAGCCTAAACTGTTTGTGTCCAGGACGTGTGGGGTCTCCAGAGATGTTAGCTGCCCGTTTCCTGACCCTAGATCTGTGTAAGTCCTGGACAGAGGTCAGCCCTGATGACCCTCTCTGCAGATCGCTGCAGTCTGGACCTGTCCTGTTTTGTGTTTGTGAAATAAAAACTAAACCTTCTCCTCAAAAACTAAATTCAAACAACAAAACAATTAAATCTACAAGAATTGGTGATGCATCGATCAGCTTTCTGTTTCTCTGGTGAGACTTGAACTGATCCTGATTTTTCCCGTAAAATCGGCTGAAACACAAACAATAAATAAATGCTGCAGGTATTTTGATTAAAGCATTTTTGAATCCAGACAATGAATAAATATAACGATTTTTCACCAACATTTCTGCATTAAGTGTGTCCCAAACAAGTACTGGCTGATTCCACTATAAAACATATACCAAAGCTTTAAACAGTTGCTGTTTCAAAACCACTTTTTTCTGTCAAACTATTTCCATGGTTTAAGGTTTTATGAGATGCTGGAGAAACAGCTACGCTTTGCCAGTCAGCTGGCTGAAAGCAAGCTACAAGTTCCACTGTTTGGGAAAAACAATGTATTGGTGTGGAAACTAAAGGGACCCCATCATCACTTTTTTACATGTAACACTGTTTTTAAACAACAACTGTTAGATGATTTGAAATATCTGGGTTTTACATTTATTTAATATAACGTGGGACCATGGTTATACCAGCCTACGCCAAGTCCTGAACCTTTACCTGATTTTATTAAACTCAACAGTTAATATTGGAGGTGGAAGCATTTACACACTAAAAATACTTGGAGTTTTTAGTTCGGATGCATTCAGTGAATGAGAAAGTCGATATCTGAGTATTTGACCTGCCCTTGAGAGCCGATCAAGGGAAAATTGGCCAGATTCCAATCTCTGGACAATTTAACAGTGTATCTCTAGCTGGATCTTAGTCATTTAATTCAAACACAGCTGTTTATACTGATAAGGCTCCACAGAGATGGAAAAACCCATCTTTGTCCAGCAAGGTGGCTTCTCTAAACATCTTGCACAAGAAACTAACCTCATCCCTTACTCATCTACTGGTTAACACATGCTCTGCTCCGTCTCAGGGTTTCTCGGCCTGTCTCCTGTGGGCAGGCCTGGGAGCGTCACAGTATTCCAGTGATTCCCGTCAGATTACATGGAAAGGAGCTGGCAGCCTTTCTTTAAATCCTAAATTATAGTGAAGGGAATGCAGTTTAAAACCTGCAGCATTTAATGGAAAAGCTTTGCCACAAATAGAGAAGATGAATGTTTTCTTGGTCAAACCAGAAGAAATGAGGTTCAGTTCATCCATTTCCCCAACGTTTACCACTGGGAGTCCAGACGTTGGTTTGCTGGGTGGGAATTTGATCTGTGGGCACTCACAAACTCTAAAAGGCTGCATCCCAAATCATCTGCCCACCTTAAATAATGTTCTAGAGATGTGAAAACTAACTTGTGGAAAAGGAAAATGAGCGCAAAGCGAGAACAGGCCTCCTCGCTCCCTACGGAGATCTGCAACGGAGGAAACGCGGAAATCATCATAAAGCTGAGAGCACGCTGTCAGAGGTAACACCAGAGTGGCTTAAAGCCACTTTTCTCCAATCTGCATGAGGAGACCATGGCTGGAGACCATGGGCTGCAGCCCGGAGCGGCTCCTGTCTGGGTCAGAAGACTCTAAAACTCAGCAGATGAATAAAAACTGATGAAAACAGTTAGAAACTTACAGCCATATCTTGGCCGGGGCCCGTCTGTGTCGTCTGAAGTTGACATCCTCCGGTTTAGAGAAGCTCTCTGCGCTCCACGGTTCGCCTCAGATGAATAGTTCAAGCTTTACGCACGGAGCGATCCTGGATGTCCGCTCTTTTCAAACTCTGCGCAGCGCCAAAGCCCAACAGAAACCCAGGAAGGACCTGTCAGCCCTCTTCTTCCTCTTCTGCACCGTTTCAGACTTTTTCTTCTTCAAACCTCGCCGATGTCACTGGGTGTGTTCTTCATCCTGAAGTATGAGATTCAGGAAACAGGCGCAGGGGCTGAAGAGACAGCGACCCCTGGTGTTGTTTGAAGGAAGTGCCTCGTTACAACCACAAACCATTTGATTGGGATCTTATGTGACAGACCAACAAATGTGCAACATGGTGAAGAGGAAGGAAAATTAATGAGTATCCGCTTTATTGGCCGAGATTGTTGAACAGTCAAGGAATCTGACTTTGGTTTGCAGCGCTCACAGCATACAGACATTAAGTATAAATATATCAACTTTAAAGTAAGTGAAAAAGGATGAAAGCAAGAGCATGGACATATGTGCAGCCATTTTTATATAAAGAAATTAAAAAAGAATGGCAAGTTGGAAAAGTCGAAATTTCCTAATTTGTTTCCAGCAGAGTGTCTGACTTCTCCGGTTGGAAGGTGTTCATGGTGTCCATCAGAGAGACACCCTGGAGGCAGAAACGGTCTGTGGCGGCTGGTTTTAGCAGACAGTGCTCTGCAGCGCCACCTGAAGGTCAAAGCCTAAACAGTTTGTGTGCAGGGTGTGTGAGGATGTGAGCTGCCTTTCTCCTGACCCTTGACCTGTATAAGTCCTGATTGTTGTTTGCAGTCTGGACCGGTCCTGCTCTGTGGATGATCCAAACCAGACTGAGATGGATGAAGACAGGACAGACTGGATGATGGCAGTGGAGAAGATGACCAGCAGCTCCTGTGAAAGTTGAACTTCTTGAGTTGCTGCGGGAAGTTCAGTCTGTACTGGACCTTCTTCTGAACATTGTCTATGTGTGAGGACCATCTCAGGTTTCGAGAAATGGGTTCAGTTCCGGGTGGTTCTGACCACACCAGGGTACCAGCCGATCCACCTCCTGTCTGTATGCAGACTCATCACTCTCCTGGCTCAGTCCAATAACAGTAGTGTGATCTGCAAACTTCAGGAGTTTCACAGACGGGACCACTGAGGTCCAGTCATCAGTGTAGAGGGAGAAGAGGAGTGGGGAGAGAACACACACCTGGTGGGTGCTGGTGCTGATGGTTTATGAGTGGGAGAAGATGCTCCCCAGCCTCACCTGCTGCAGACAGGCCTTCAGGAAGCTGGAGATCCACTGACAGGTGGAGGCTGGGATTGAGCTGGATGAACTTTGACATGGTTTTAACGTTTTTAACTAAAAATCTGACATGTGTGCCCTGCATTTGTCTGATGCCCCTTTACTTTGAAACTTCTGAAAATAATCCAGTACAACCACACGCTGTCAGAAGTCACCTAGTGAGCAAATGGAGTCCAGCTGTGTGTCATTTTAATCTCAGAATGCATGCAGCTGTGAAAGATTGTTAGAGAACATTAGAGCATCAAGAATATCAAGTAGTACAGTAGACATGTAAGGGAGAAAGATGTGCAGAAGTTTACAGCAGGGGTAGGTTCTAAAATAGTATCTCAAACCTGGAACATCTGACAGAAAGCATTAACCAGAGAAACAGTCAAGACGCCCACGGTAACTCTAAAACAGCCACAGAAATCTAGAGCTCCAGCTGGGAAAATCGCTGACAGAAAAACTGTGAGCCACAGGTCTGGCCTTTAAGGAAGAGTAGGAAGACATAGAGCCGTAAGAAGTTCTGTTTGGTACAAGCGTTATACCGGAAACAGCAAACATTTGGAAGAATGTCCTCTGCTCAGCTAAGACCAAAACTGGACTATCTGGCCGACATGCAATAGGCTAAGTGTGGCAGAAAATGAACACTGCACATCAGTTTAAGGACAGCATCCCCACTGTAAAACATGGTGGTGGCAGCATCATCCTGCGGGAATGCTTTTCTTCAGCAGGGACAGGGAAGCTGGTCAGAGTTGCTGGGAAGATGGATGGGGCTAAATCCAGGACAATCCTGGAAGAAAACCTGCAGAAGAGTATAAACAGGGGAGTCAGGCTTTTTTCTCATCATCTATAAACTCATGTTTGAACAACTTTCCTACAAAAATCTCACAGATAATGGCACTTTGTTTAGCTTTTACTTCACTGGGACACAAGTACCCAACCTTTCTGTTGATTTAACCAAAACAGAAATTAATTTTTAAGGTTCTTTATTGACAAAATCCTTAGATTCCTATTGGAGCATACTTTGGATCATACACAGAATATCTATCTGTAATGTAAGGAGCAACACTGTTATGATCTTTTAGCATATCACTGGTCAAAGGCTTACAATCCTTCATTATGGCCATTAATGTCATATTAATTGTAGGCTTTTGGATCATTCTTTATCCAGAGTTAAATGATTACATAACAAACAATTTCTGTGATTTGTTTAAAATAAAATTAGGTATATTAGTTTGAATCAATCGTGAATTTTCTTTCATTCACACAGGGTCAAAATTATACATGCAGGCTCAAATATTTACATATGCCTCTACATGTAACTGTTAAATGTTGTCGGCAAATTATGCAGTTTATGTAGCCTCTGAAATGTTTTTGGTTGGGTGTTTCTTAGGACTTCTTGGCAGAATTAGTAGAGTTCATTCACGTTAGGGTGTGAAAGAGTGGCTCTAGGAGTGGACCCAAGGCCAAGGTAGGCAGCAGCAGAATGGTGAGTACAAAGACTTAATAAGAATGAGAGCTTGGGGTCTGCGGGGTCTTTGGCATGCTGTGGTGGCCTTCCTCTGATGCTTCTTTCTGTGTCTCTGGCCCCTGGCCTGGAGCCGGGCTGGGGTCGCAGTCGGGTGGGTGGGGTGGTGGAGCGTGCCTTGTACCTGCACTGGAACAGCTGGCGGGCTGTGCTCGGCTTGGGGCGGTTGGTCTGCCCAGGTATTGGTACCTGGTTAGAGCTTGCTTCTCTCATGGATGGGTGGGCTGGGCCTGCTGGCATTGGCCGGATGGTTGGGCGGGCTTGGCTGTGTACTGCTCCGCTGGCTGTGGGTTGCGTCCTCTTTTTGGATGTGTGGTCAATGGCATTTGGATTGGCTGAGCTGTTACAGTGAAGCTGACCTGGTTGGTGTTTGGGGCAGGTCTGTGGCTCCTCACACTTGTCATTGCATATTTTTATGGAGAAACCTTGTATACACAAGCGCGCTCACACTCAGACCTACAGGTGTTTAGATTCACGTGTTAACAGATACACAAATGTTCTACATAGAGCCACAGTTACCACTAAATACATCTTGCATTTATTAGTGTCGTGCACCTTTCGGTAACATTGCTGTTATTATATATGTTTCTGCAGGTGTAGAAGCAAGCAGGGTGTTATCTTGTAATCTCTTCATCCTTCTTTCTCTCCTCCATTCTTTTCTTCTTCTCTTCCTTTTTTCTTTTTGCCCCATCTCTCTCTCTTTCATGCTTCTTTATAAAGGAAACTTCATGGTTGGGTTGTTGAGGAGAAGAATGTTTCAAGCGTGGTGCTAAAAGAGTTTAGATTACATTATAAAGCTGAATGAACTGACTTAAGCAGTACTGATTAAATCTTATTTAAAAAATTTACTCTGCCTTATCTGACCAGGTAATCATCTCACCTGTGTGGGAGTCTAATCCGACATAAAAGACCTGCTATTGCCTGCATAGGTTTGCACACAATTTACATGTGAAGGGTTAAGAAGTTCCCTCTAAAGGCTCAGTTTGACTATCTTCAGTCAGAAGGCATCAGTGCAGATGTCTAAACGCTCAACATGTCTTTCTGTTAAAGTCAACTGAAACCATCCCTCACAGGAGGAGTTGCTCTTTCCCCATGGCCCCTCCCAGGTGGGGCTTCACGCTTCTGTATAAAACAGAGAGAGAGAGAGAGATGCTCCGGTGAACCTGCTGGGACCTTCAGTTCCTCCAGCTCCTGATCTGTTGCCTCCAGTCAGGACCTCCTCCTCCTCCTGCTCCGGGACCAGCATCATGGAGAGCTCCAGGGTGCTCCAGGGGCTGCTGCTCCTCAGCCTGCTGTCGGTCCTGTGTCGCGGTGAGGTGTCACAGGAAGTCTCTGCGGAGGACTTTGAGGTTGAAAAGCTGGACCCAGCAGCAGACAGAGACCTGGTGCGTCTGAGGGGATAAATGTAGAAGTGTAGATGCTAGTTTTGTTTAACTCTCTGTAAGTGATAGGGAATGACATTTTCAAATACCATGTATTATTATTATTATTGTTAAATTTGTTCTTCTGAATATTATAGACTGGTTCTGATTGTATGTAGGGCTGTTTTTTTATGTCAACAAACTACCTTTTGCGTGACTAAAGAGGTGCCCCTTCATTATTTCCAGTGAAACTGTATCTTTTAAATTGATCTTGATCAATAGTTTTGGAATAATTTGTGATGCTTTATGTATCCTGGTTTCTCTTGCTCATGCATCAGGCTTCTTGTTTGTAATAAGATCTGTGTGTAAAAGGCAAGTGGCTACAAATGACCATTACAGGTGGCACACTACAGATTACGTAAAGAATATTTTAAATCCCTTTGTTTTAAAAGAAAATAAAAAAATTGTAATAAATAAATAAAAATGAGAAAAAAACTCTAAACATAAACAACAACAGGTAAAGAATGAAACAAGTTTAAAAATAATCATTTTGATATAAAAATATATAAAAAGGAAACAAGCAAAGCAAAAGAGACAAATACATTGAATGTTACATAAAATCTAACATTTTCCCAAATACAAAATCTCAGCTGTTTTTATAAAAAGGACCCTAATCCCTTTTTGCAATAAGTCTCGGGTATGTTGTCGATCTCAAATGAACACAAACCTTTGAAAACCTTTGCACAGTTTCTACAGATAAATACGTTTCTCTAACACTTTAAGGTCATTTTGTTATTTCTGCGTTTGTCTTTCCTTATACTTCTCTTCCTGTGCTTGTTGCTGTGTAGGTAGAAGCTCTTGAGGTTCTGCTGGGTCGGATCCACAGCCGTGTCTCTTCCACAGAGAAAAGAGGGAGCATCCCACTGGCAAGCACCACTTTCTACATTAATATTAATGCATTGCAGTTTTATTTTAATGCTTAATTTAAGTCTGCTGAGTCTATGCTGCAAACATTCTTTTGTTCTTTTTTAATGAAACCCATTTGAGAAGCATACCTGCCACTAATTAAAAGATAACAATGCTCTAATTACAGATTAAATAAAGATTGCTGCCTGATTTCAGACTATAAAAGCTTCTCAGTCCTCGTTGGTGAAAATCAATCAACATCTTAACTACAGACTCAGTTTGAACTAATGAGCAGGATCTAATTACGCTGATGGAAAATGTTGAGCTGATTTTCCTTCTTCTGACTCTTTTAGATTTATATATGCACATTATTCAAAGGAAAAACCTTTGAAACATTAATCAAAGGTAATTGCTTAAAATATTTGTGCTGTAATGATGGAAATGATCTAATATTTTTCCTTGAAGACGTCAGGCCTCATTAATGATCTAGTTTTGACTCAGCGTTGAAGAATTACCGTCTGTTTGTCCTCCTCAGTGTGGGATGGGGGACCGCTGTGCCATGAAGTTTGGTCCTCGAATCGGGAAACTCTGCGACTGTGGAAGAGGAGCCAATTGCAACTCCTACCTGCTAAAATGCATCTGAAGAACATCTCCTTCAAACTGTCTGCAGGACCAAACATCCTTCGGCTGTACCCCTGGTCTCCCAATTACTGTCCATATGCAGCATCATTTATCTCCCTTTGTGTTCTGCTGTTAGTGTTGTTCTGACGCTGCTGCCTGAGGACAAGCATGCGTTTTCTACTCCTGACAGTGGCCTAAAGCATGCAAATGTTTCCTGTCAAATTAATTAATAAACCAATTCTCTCATATGTATCCCACAAGAGCCTTTTGTTTATGCTATTTAACTTTACAAAAAGTGCAGAAACTTACGTCAATCTAAAGATTTTTAACTGATTAAAAAGTAAATTTGAAATTTTCTGTAGTTACTGTAAACAAGTAGGAGCTCAAAACTGATCCTGGCGTAATCTCCTCAACACCATGTTTCCATCTGTTACTCCTACCACACACCTCACCTCTGTCTCACTGTTTTTGTGCATTTCTGCACCCCTGTCACATACCTCATCTTGCAACATCACTGCTCTTCTCTTGGCAGCCAGTCATCTGCTTTCTCTAGACCCACAAAAACTCTGTCCACCTCCTCCTGACCTTTCTCATACTATCAACGCTTTAATGGCAACCATCAGATCTGTGGTGTTTGTTCCCAGCATGAAGCCAAACTCCAGTTTACCGATCCCAACCACTCTCCTTGACAAATTTAGCAACTCTAAACCTCTAACTCTGTACAGTTTGGTTCCTCAAATGTTATGCCTCTGTACATAACTAAAGAAACGAGGCCTGAAAAAGAGCCATTAAATATCAGCATCCTTTTCATAAACCAAGATCTTCTCACAAAGAGTGCCTAAAGCAGTACTTTTGAACACATCTGGATTTCCAGCTCATAGATTCATTTAGATGTTTCTTGCAGATATATTCAGCAAACGTTTAACAAACAACATTTTGTCGGAAGATTCTTAAAAACTATGAAAGTCTCTCAGTGGTTACCTATTCAGCAGAAATCACCTGATTATTCCTTACATCACAGAAAAATCAGAACAGAAACTGACAAATAAGAAGCATATTGCAACCTGATGCAGTGCATACAAACACCTTGGATCCAACCTTTCACACATAATTAATCACTTCCACTGAAGCTCTTTAAGATGCTTCCACCATGACTTTAAATCTGCTCGGATTAACCTTTGAACCTGCAGATCATGTCCTAAAGACTAATGGCAGGAGCAGAAGATAGTGTTTTTGAGCTTAAAAAACATCACAATTTATTCATGATTCTTCATAATTTTAAGGAGTTTAATGTGTTTAACTGTGAAGAAGTAAGCAGCTTGACTCCCGAAGAAGTCCTTTAAAATCCAGGCACATTTTTCCTTAAGGAAAACGTAAACGTCCTCATTGAATCATATATTGACTTTCTTCCACTTTAAGCATCTCTTTTAAAACAACTTCAGTCTAAAATATTTTTATCAATCATTAAAAACATATTTTTGGCATGTTAACAGTTTAATATCCAGTATGTTTACAAAGCTCCACCAAAGCAATAAACAAATAAATACAATCAATATTATAAAGTTAATTGTAAGGTTTTTGAATATCATTTGTTTGTATTGTTAGATTAAAAAAGCAACAAAGCACATTCAAGTTCCTAAGGAAAGAAAATCTGAGCTTCTCCAAATCTGCTGTAAAAATGTTATATACTGACTATTTTTACATTAAATAAATTAGTTCTTTCAAACTACTTCAACCTGAAAGAGTCATTTAAGTCACCCTAATAATAGTAATTAATCACCATTTAAACATGCTCAGAATGCCCCCTCATCATCCACGCAGGGGAGCCGGAGCCTATCTCCAGCAGTTATTGGACGAGAGGCATGGTCCACCCTGGACACGTCTCCAGTCCATCACAGATACACACACACACTCTCACACCTAAGGGTAATTTAGAGAGACTAGTCACGTTTTTGGACTGAGGGAGGAAGCCGGAGAACCCAGAAAGAACCCATGCATGCATGGGGAGAACATGCAAACTACATGCAGAAAGAGCTGAGCCCAGGAGCTGAACCCAGGACCTTCTTGTTCCAAGGCAACAGAGCTACCAACTGCACCACCATGGAGCCAGGGTGCATCAGCACTCGGGGAAATAGAAATAAAAACCAACTGAGGAAAAAATATGGTTCTGATTCCAACACAGGAAACACTGAACACGTCAGGTTGTGATCAAAATTCCTTCAGTTTTATTTTGAGATCATGAACCTTATATTAGTTTAACTTATCGTGATATCTCTGCACCTCCAAGCTTAGAACTAAAGAGGAACAGTACAACAGAAACGTGGCTCATTTAAAACTGAATAAACTCTGTTTTTTTGTTCTTTTTGTCACCAGGGTGCGCCGGTTTGGTGTCATGGCTCCTCAAGCTTCAGATTCTGCTGTTTACATAAAACATGAATTTATTTTCAGGCCAATAAGTGCAGAAGTTTTTCTGTACTTTTCCATTTCTGACTTCATCAGAAGTTAATCAAAGCCAATGTGCCTGAGCTCTTCAGACACATCAGAGCCATTCAGTTTGTTACTTTGACAACTAATTAAACATTTCCTCACTTTTAGTTACTGAGTCTCACCAGAAAACTTGTCAGAGGAAACCTGTCTCACTCCAAAAACTTCTATTTCAAAGATACATTTAAAGTGGGATGGAGAACTCATGCAGCAACCATCCTCAGGGAAAATGTTTTATGGACAATGTTTGAAATGTTAAGCGTTCTTGTACAGATTTGTGTTGCTTTTTCTGCAACTGCATCTGTATTCGCTCCACCGACTTCCAGAACCACTGTGTTAAGTCAGTTTGGCACTTAGCTTTAAAGAAGTGAAGTATAGCCGTCTCAGGAGGCAGTCTGAAGAATCACCAGCCGGTCTATTCAGGTTCTCTGAGCTGTGAGCCTTATGAAACAGATCCATCACGCTCGTCTCACGGCAAAATGTAAAATGAGCTTCTGTGTTTTCATTATGAATGGTTCGAGTGCGGCTAACACTGAGAATCCATTAAGCAGAGATGATATTCAAATATAACTCAAGCCTTTCAACTTTAATGCTCAGATGAACCAGGTGGACTTTGGTGGACACCAGGTCAGAGCTGATTGCAGGTATTCCTTGCAGTGAAGGCATCAGCCATAGTCCTTCAGACCAAAAGATGGTGCTGTTTCTTTAAAAACGTTTGCTTCAAATGGATCGGTCTGTAATCATGTAAATGTTGGCTGATCATCACTGGTGAAGTCAGCTGAAATGTAAAGGAAACAACCAGCAGGGTTCTGGGCTGAGCAGCTGAAAACATGATGCATCTCAGCAGGTGATTTCCCTAATGAAGGCCCAGTTAAAAACGCCAGTTCTTCCATTAATTCTGACGTCAAAGTGTTAGATTTGATGCAGAATCCCAGCAGTCCCTGTCAGCGGTTTGCTTTTAGGTTTAATGCTCATACAGGAATCACATCAGTCACTAACATTAATGGCTCTGTGCTTTTTTTTTTTACTTTAAAATGAACTTTGAGGCTTATTCTTAATTGTATTTTAGGAGGAAATATTCACACTTTCTTTTCTCACTTTGGCAGATTTGAATTTCTGAATATTAGAGGTTTCACTGTTACAAAAAATTAAAACAATACCTTAAGTTAAACAACCATACCTGAAATAATTAGATGGTATTTAATCAGTTCATGAATTTTTGTACTTTTCTTATGTATTTCTTTCATTTTCTCTTTTTATTATTTTTACCGTGTCCTGTCCGAGTAGCTCAGAATTGTGGTCTGAGTGTCAAGAAGAAGCCCAACAGATTTACTTTCACAAGTGGAGCATTACAGCTACAGCTTTAAAGCTCTGCTTGATATTTATAAAAGAAACTTTATTAGAAACTGCTTTGGGATTATTTCAGTTGTTACACAGAGACACGGAGACAGAAAAAATAAGAAGCACGAAAGAGAGAGAGGTGGGGCGAAAAGGAAGAAGGGAGAGAAAGAGAAAGAATGGAGGAGAGAAAGAAGGATGAATAGTTTACAAGATAACACCCTGCTTGCTTCTGCACTTGCAGAAACATATATAATAACAGATTTGTTACGGAAAAGTGCACGACACTAATGAATGACAGATGTAATTAGTGGTAAATGCGGCTCAGTGTAGAACATTTGTGTATCTGTTAACACCTGAATCTAAACACCAGTGTGTCTGAGTGTGAGCGCGCTTGTGTATACAAGGTTTCTCCATAAAGATATGCAATGGCAAATGTGACAAGCCATAGACCAGAGACAGACACGGTGGATATCCGAGCCATAGACATCCAAAGGCCCCCTAGAGCACAGGAACAGCAGGAGAACAATCACCGGGACTGCCACAACCCCCCCAGAGAAGACCAGGGGAGAGTCACAGGGGAGCCACCCAGCAGCCACAGTGCAGAAGCCCCAGGGAGCTGAAGCGATGAGCCCACAGGCCCCGCCGACAGCAGTCTGCGCCACAGCAGATCCAGCCCTGGACCCAGAGACCTGAGACCCTGGCACACGTCACAACCCAAGCAGAGATCCGACGGAGCCCAGGGGTCCAGGCGCCGGCAATCAGCCAACGGGAGTGAGCACATATCAAAGCACCCAGCCCCAGACTTTGAGAACCACAAGTACACCAGCGGGCAGAGACACCAGTCACTGGCAGGTAGTGTGGTGGGGAGGAAAAAGGCCCCACATTTAATGAGGAGCCTGAACTGATCCAGGAGAGGGAGCAGCCCAAGACCTAACCTGACACAAAAACAGGCACACACTGTCACAATCACACATTCCCACCCTCATGCATACACATAAAAACACTCACACCACACACCCAACGTAAAGACAAACAACAATGGACATCATACACTCACTCACACTCCTCATACATACTCTACACTCCCAGGTCCAGGTGACGATACCCCAAAGGGACAACCAGCCCATGGCACCAGGAGGTAGTCCCCTTCCCTCCAGGGGTGGAGACAGGCAGACCGCCCCAACACCAGTCCAGTCTAGTGCCGGCACCACCTGAACCCGAGCGACCCAGACCTGTACCCAGATCTCCCACCCCGACCCCAGTCCCTAGGGTCCCCCATCCCCATCCAGAGACGGGGCCATGTACAAAAGAGGAGGCTACCTAATCTATACTAGCCCACCAACCAGAGCTGCCACAAGATGAAACAGTCCCAACCCCCCAATGAATTCTGATCTCAACCCCATGAGCCCCCCACCCCCCATGAACCCCAACATTAATTTCCTCACAGGGCCACCCCCAACCAGGACACAGATATCGAACACATGCCCCTGAACCCAAACCCCATGAATCCCCTCTCCACGGGGGCATACCCCAACAGGTGAGCTACATCCCCATAAAGCTGACGAAGACACATCCAACGCCTTGCAAGCTCTACACACAGCCCCGCTCCAAGCACCCCCGCCGCCCACAACGGAACCCCCGACCCCACACCAAGACGGGACAAACTCACCCGGCAAGAGGTCCCCAGCAAGAGGTCCCCGACCAGCGGCAAGCACCCAGGGCCGGCGTCCCCCACCACGCCCCCTGCAAATGCACAAACACACCACATCAACGCCACTGCAACGATAGCCCAGGGAGAAACATTAACCGGCTCTGCTCCACCATCGCTTCTCAGCCAATTCAAATGCCTGTGACCCCACATCCAAAAAGAGGACACAACCCCCCACCCCACTATTTTTCTCTTAATAAAATATTGTGAAGCAAAGTCTGTAAAGCCTTAAAGCAAAACTAAAAAATATATAATGTGTCTTCTAGAGCTTCTAACAAAAAAAATTTACCTTTAGTATTTGCTGGAGTTAGTTTTAGAGCAGGGTTTATTAAATGTATTTTTACTTTGAAACTAATTTTAAATATTTTAATTTTGATTGCATTCACAACCAATATTATTTCAGGACATTGTTTTATGAATAAAGGCATTTTATATAAAATTATGTAGAATCCAACTAGTCCAGCAGACTGCATCACATCGAGAAAGAGTCAACAGTAGACAGAAACCAGTCCTTGTTAACAGGAGGAAACCTCCAGCAGAACCCAGGTCAACCAGACAAACACTGAAGCGCTGGGCCATCCATCCATCCATCCATCCATCCATCCATCCATCCATCCATCCATCCATCCATCCATCACCCATCCATCCATCCATCCATCCATCCATCCATCCATCCATCCATCCATCCATCCATCCATCCATCCATC
>JAHUTJ010000715.1:0-28130 GCA_036250325.1 Characodon lateralis
TTGGTGCGGCTGCCACAGTAATAGGGCCGCTGTGCCGGTCCGTTGTGGTGAAGAGAGAGCTGAGCCGAAAAGCAAAGCTCTCGATTTACCGGTCGGTCTACATTCCTACCCTCACCTTTGGACATGAACTTTGGGTCATGGCCGAAAGAACAAGATCCCGGATACAAGCGGCTGAAATGAGCTTCCTCCGTAGGGTGGCCGGGCACTCCCTTAGAGATAGGGTGAGGAGCTCGGCCATCCGGGTGGGGCTCGGAGTAGAGCCGCTGCTCCTTTACATCGAGAGGAGCCAGTTGAGGTGGTTCGGGCATCTCCTCCGGGACACATTCCTCGGGA
This sequence comes from Characodon lateralis, assembly GCA_036250325.1. Classification (NCBI taxonomy): domain Eukaryota; kingdom Metazoa; phylum Chordata; class Actinopteri; order Cyprinodontiformes; family Goodeidae; genus Characodon; species Characodon lateralis. The sequence continues at coordinate 334 of JAHUTJ010000715.1, forward strand.
GGTGTTCCAGGCATGTCCCACCGGAAGGAGGCCCAGGGGACGGCCCAGGACACGCTGGAGGGACTATGTCTCTCGGCTGGCCTGGGAATGCCTTGGGCTCCCCCCGGAGGAGCTGGAGGAGGTGTCTGGGGAGAGGGACGTCTGGGTGTCTCTGCTGAGTCTGCTGCCCCCGCGACCCGGTCCCGGATGAAGCGGAAGAAGACGAGTACGAGTACTGTAAAAACATGGTGTTTTTAGTCAAGGTTATTATACAATGAGAATTCCTGCCCCGTGCTTAATTAATTGTGCAAATGCAAATACATTTCTATTTTCAACGTAACAGAAATCACAAGGAAAAAACAAATCAATGCATCACCAAAATTGCCAAAAAAAGTATTTTGTAGATTATTTGTTTTTGCTGCAAAAAGTCTTGCAGTGTTTCTCGTTCTCTAAAGTCTGTTTAATCATAATTATTAGGGTTTGTTTTAAAGATCTTGGTCAGGTAAAATTAATGGTAAACACCTAATTTCCCGATAACTTCTGTTTTGGCACTGAATCTGTTTCTTCTTTCCACAAACCATCATGGGAGAACATTTTGCAAATTGACAACTCGAAAAGCAGTGATCTGCAAAAGTTTCTTGATCTTCCAAAGGTTAACTTTTCTCTGCTCTGTTCCTGTAGGCTGTCAACTGCCACTGTAATCACATAAACTGTGAAAATAGATACGTGGAAAATGCAGATATGCAGGTTTGGGAATGCCGGGCGTCTGCTTGGAGGCTCGGTATCATTTCAACCTTGAGCGTTAATATCTGAGATCTTATATCTGAGAACTCAGTTCTTGTTAGGAGCCAGTGATGCATGTTTCCTTTAAAGGTGAACGAATAAATTAAATAAATTTTAAATGTTCTTGAATTTATTTGCATTATTGAATCTTCTGTGTTTCCAGATTGGAAATCCAGATTGCAGACACTGTAACATCAAGTCCTTCCATTCTCTCAAGTAGTAACCATATTTACCAGTAGAATCACAACTTTCAGACATTATCTTTGAGTAACGTGGTGATAAAGGCCACAATTCTCCTGGCCTCAATCCTGTGAAGCTGAATGCCAATGTGGAGCACAATACAGAAATAAGTAAATCTAGGATAAATGCAATGATGCCAGCAAAGGTAAAATGCTGTTTAGATTGATTTCCGCATGAAAAGCAGCCCTGTACAAGAAGAGAGTGGGACCTCAACCTTGCAGAGAAATTGCTCATTGAGGGAAGAGAATAGATAATCCAACAGAGATGCATACAAAGCAGCCAATAAGTGGCTATGATGCATTTTGGCCTTGTTGCATTGAAACAAATTGAACTGTTTAGGCATGCTGGTGGTATGGGGTGGTTTTCTCAATTTTCAAAGATTCTACTACCCTGCTTGCATAAAAACAGTCTAGATATCTTATTATGCCTATGGGTGTATGAGACAAATGTATGAAATCAAAGCTGGTTTCGTATCCTGGTCTTGTTTCTTTATGAATTTTGTGAATAGCTGAATTACCAAATATATTTTTTCTTTTGAAAAATGCTGCAAGGATTGCACCTCATCCTTTTTATACTATCCCATTTATACAAATCAGATATGCAGTGACAAGTGCTTCTGACATGCTCCCATGTGAATCATGAGCTCTGTCTTGAGTTAAAAAGTACCCTGGGAGAGGAAAGTTGGTTTACTGAAGTCTTTACATACCCTCTTTTTTCACTGGACTTGTTTGTCATGCAGTCAGACATAAGAAAGTGTGGTTTCCTGGCCAAACGGATCTATTTGAGGTCTGTTACCTAGAAGTCTGGGGTGTCTCAGGATGTACAATGTCTTGCAAAAGTGTTCACACCCATCGTACCTTTTAACATTTTTATCACGTTATAACCTGTACAACATACTTAAATGGAGAGACAAATGGTATTCAATGTGTTGACAGGAAAACTGTGAGTATTGCACTCCACAAATTTGGTCTTCGAGTGGACGGAAGACGGTAGATCAAAATGGTTCAAATGAACAAGAAGAGGTCCCATTTGCAGTTTGCCCCAAATCATGAGAGAGACACAGCACACATGAGGAAGAATGTGCTCTGGTCAGGTGAGACCAAATATTTAATGTTCTGGCCTACCTGCAAAACAGGTACCCTGCACATACCATTCCCATGTTGAGAAACATGGTGGTGGCAGCATAATGCTGTGGGGAAGATTTCTTCTACAAGGACAGGAAAAAGGATCAGAGTTCATGGAGACATGGTTGGACCCAAAGACAGGGCAATTCTGGTAGAAAACCTGTTAGAGGCTACAAAAGACTTGAGACTGAGGAAGATGGTTCTCCTTCCAGCAGGACAACAGCACTAAATACACACTTAGAGTTACAAAGCATATTCATGTGTTCGAATGACCCGGTCAATATTCAGACATAAATCTATTTGGAAATCTGTCAAGAGTTGAAAAATGTTGTTTATTGATGTTCTATATCCAATCTGACTGAGTTTGAGCTGTTTTGCAAAAACAGAATTGGCAAAATGTTCAGCCTCTAGATGTGCAAAGCTGATAGAGATATACAACAGAGTTGCAGCTGTAACTACAGCAGTAACTGTTTCTACAGAGCATTGACACAGGCAGAGTGAATAAAAAAGCATAATGTAAGCTAAAACCTTTCTGATTTTTATTTGCAAAGTTGAAATCTATGTATCATTTTCCTTTGAATCTCTGATTAGGTGCTACTTTGTGTTGCTTTATCACATAAAATATAACAAAGTACAGATGTTTGTGATTGTACTGTGACACAAATTATTAAAAAGTTCGAGGAGTCTGAATACTTTTGCAAAGCATTATTATTTATACAAAGAATTTTGCTTAACAATGACTTCAATGCATCCTCCAAAAAGGCACATTCAGAGGCAAAACTGGAAAAAATGGGTTCATCAGCCAACCATGGCAAGGCTGACAGGTAATCTTAGGAGAATAAAGAAAAGGCCATCCTATATATGTGTCTCAAGTCTTTCCTGAGTGTAAATATGAAGATCAGAAATGGATTTGTCTGCTGTGGTGTCCCGCAGACCCCAAAGGTCTCTCTCGGTGTTGAAACCATCAGACCTCAAATCATCATGGGAAAAAAAAAAACTGAGGGACAGATATCCTCGATCTTCACATTTCTAAATTAAAAGCAACAGTCATAGTAAATAATAATTCTCTTAATCCTTAATTTTGCATACTACCCTTTTAGTTAAGAAATTATGGGATGTTATATTAACCTTTAGAGCCTTTTCAGGGCTCTAATGAATTGTTATGCATTTTAAGAGGTAGTCTAGCTCTGCATCTGGTTGCAGAGATTGTCTTTCTCATGGTGCACATCCTAAGTTTAATATCAGTCTGCCAAGAAAATTAGATCTCTTTTAAATTAGCATAGATTTTCTTTTGTAGCCAGAGAACACTGTGTTAATTCAGCAGAGTCGCATCTTCTATGTGATTAGAGCAGTGCAATGTAATATTGTTAAGAAGAAATGCCATGGATTGCTGTAAATATCTCCCACACAAACAGTAACCCTATTTCAGACACTGAAAGGTGCAAATAAAAAAAATAACACACAAACAGCCATTTACAACTATCCATGTGCCACACTTGACAACTAATTTGCTTGCAGGCACATTCTACTGAGCAACGGTGAAACACGAGTACAGCGAACGCAGGGGTGTGTGAATTGAACAGTAGGAATCTGAGCCGGCCACATCATCATGAAACAGCTGTCAACATAAGCATCAAAATTTGGTTCCCAGCATCCCAGGTCCTTTTTCTTTTAACAGAGGTTGGTCTCATGCCACATGACAGGCTGGCGGGAAGTCAAAAACAGCACCCACAGGAGTATGTGTAGTCTTTCACATTGTGGTGCATATCAAGACAATAGACAGGACAAACACAAGAAGCAAACAGCACCTGAAGCAATACTACACTTAGTCAAAGGGATCACATAAAAACCTATTTGTCACTTTTGAGCTGCTTGGCAAGTAGGAGGTTGGAGACGTAAAGTACATGTGCAGGAAATTTAACCAAGAGCTAACATGCATATGCACACACAACCATGAGGGTGTCTGCAAACATGTTGCAGTCATTTGTTACTGTGAGCTATCTGATGTTTTGCTGGAACATTAAGGTTCCACCCCCCTTACTGCCAGGAAAGAGATCAAGAACATATTGAACAGAATACAAAACAGCCTGACATATCTTTACACAGCAAACCATTCGTCCCAACTAAAGCAGACCCTTCCATCCCAGCATATCAGCTGTCACCATGGTAGCCTGCTCTGATCAGTGGGCGGATTAGCATGGATCAGTGTTAGCCGCTGGTCTGATTGAATTCACCTGAGCCTTCTGATACATGCTGTTGTCTTTGGTAAACAGTCTTATTTTTAGTATCAGAGACAGATAATCCTGTACATGGGGAAGGGATTAGCCTGAATCGATAATGACCCCACACCTTGAGCATGTCATGCCAGTCTACTGAGCTTCCTGCTTGTAACTGATGAGGTTCGTCTTTAAACTAATATGGGAGGTATTGACATTTTGGAAAAAATGGTAAATTCATGGAATACTATGTAATAAATGAGCAGATCACATTGTTTAAACCTTAAAAAAAAATTTAGTCCTCTCTTCCAACCAGCAGTAAAACTATGTAAATCAGTGTCCCCTAACAGATTATAACTCTAACAGATAATAAACTGATAGGAGCACACCTTACTGTGGTATTAAATGTGTTGGTGTTTCACAAACTTTGGAGTTCAACAAGTGTAACTCATCCAATCCTGTTTCTCAGCTCAGCTGACAGGAAAAATCTTGACGCAGTTATTGATTTGCCCTTACAGTTGTCCTGTGAGTGAGATAACAACTGGCTCATCTGGCCAAGGTTGTTGGATGGTGTCCCACTTTGGATCACTCCGGGGCCCACTTAGACATGAATGAAAAAAAGCTGTTTATAACCCCTTATGGACGAGTGACGCTAATTAACTTCATACCTGTTTCATTGTGAAAAGAGCCATCACAATGAAATCTGAACTACACCTGGTTCATGGAAGTGCATGTACACAATGGCCAAACGCATGGGATTTGGCTGAAAAACTCAAGAAACAGTTTTAACCCTAAAGAAGGCTGTTCAATTTAAAAAATATATGTCTAATTAATGACTAAGTAATGTCTTCTACAACTGATATATCAGAATAGACAACATGCGACCAACATTCTATAGGTTATTTCTAATTTTGGGTTTGAAGCTGTTTAGAGACACTATGTATTTAAGGAATGCAAAAGAGTAATCCTAGTATTAATTAGTACTATGTATAATTTTAATTTATTTGTAGAAATTGTAAATTCTGTGCATGTATTCCCCTTATGAAACAATGAATGAAAGGATTAATTTAGATTATGAAAAAAATAATGAATGAATTATTTATTACATAAGCCCAAACCCTAATACAATGTTTTTTTATCATGAAAGAGAGAGGATGAAAGCTTCTGGGAAGGTACAATAAAGGGACTTTTTTAGTATTTAGCTGCATTTGAAACAGTGTGATGAAAAACCAATGGTTGTTCAAAAACATTTGTTTAAGTTCAATTTGTAAAACAATTTTTTTATTGCAAAAAATGAGAAAGGAGCTCAGGGGTCTGTGCAGCAGGGACATTTTTCAGCATTTGCCTGAATTTGAAACACTGTAATGATGACAAAGCCATGGTTGTTGAAAACATATTTTGACTCAATTTCAAAGTCTGGAGCAATAGCAGTAAAACAATCAACTTCACGCAAAATTATTTAGAGATATCAAAAAGATTACAAAGCACCAAATCATTACAAAACCAATTCTTGCAGAGTGATCAAACTTGTTTTTTCTGGTTGGGCAAAAACTCTTGGTTTACTGAGCTATTTCTTAGACTGAAGCAGCATTGAGCTAAGCTGCACTACGCAGCCAGAAGCTTCTAGAAGAGAAGCCACGTCATCAGGCCAGATCACAAGCCAGAAGAGGAATTTAGAAAGCATGTCATCATGTTGCATTAGATAGCCAACAAAAAAAAAACTAGCAGAATAAGATCACACAAATAACACTTTGGATGTGTTCACAAGCATTTAAAGACAGTTTTTGATCATAATACCTCAGGGTGTAAAATGCAGGTGAAAGGTCAAATCTGAATGGTTCATGTGCACTACAATACATATGGTAATTATCAACTCTTCAGCAAATTGGTAAGCTCTGCTACATCATCTACTAAGACCTGACAGCTCATGCAAGTAAACCATGTGACCAGCACTTTCCCTTACAGTGAACCTCTGTTTTTCAGTCTCTCTAAGTTTCATATAGGTACTTGATTTAAAGGTCAGAGCAGTAAGCCATAAGCTGTGGGTTTTGTTATGCAAGGCTATCCAAGGTTTCAAACCAATAGATGCATGACATTTAGAACAAAGCAGCATTACCTAAAAATACACACATGCACATATGTATGATTAAGGCTTTTCTCTGTCTAGCTCACTTTCGGCCACTGATTCTCTGTCACATTGTCTCATGCTTATGAATAATCTTTGTTCCCTTCCGGCTTTGCAATTAGTGTTTCCTTCACAGACCATAATAACTAACAGTTGACCTTTAATCGACAATGCTTGTCGGAGCGTGCACTCTACATGTCCATTAGTTTCAAGTCAAAGCGCAGATGGATATTAGGAGTACAAATCCCCAAAATATCAGTCATGATGCAAAAATACACATAGTCTGACCTTCTGGGGTGATGATTAACCTTTATGCTCATTTACCATTTCATTTGTTTCATTATTGCTTGATGAAATTTTAATTACAAAGCTAACAATAGTTTTTTGAGCTTGCACTGAAAATACATTTTCAAACCTTCTCCTAAAGAGTATCAACTAAAGTGCAAATTTAATTCATTTGCAGGTATCTTTTCATCTCCAGGGACTCTTATCCTGAAATATCTCCTCAGACTTTTAGAAATTATTGTTGTGTGTCAAAACATATAATACCTACAGCTATATACGCCTCTCTGCTTAATTTGAGAGTATACAGAGAGCTAAGGAATGACAGTCACACTAACACAGGAAGAACGGTGGGACTAAAACTGTTGCCTAAACAATTAGGTAAAATGCCTCAAGTTGCACCCAAGAGCAACTTTTCCATGAACAAGTTATTGTTGGGTCCTGAAAACATTTGATCAAAAGACGTCACTGAAAGTGATTCAGACTGTTACTATGCAGAAACAAGGTGAATTTCAAAGATATGAAAACTGAGTTTTCTGTTGTTGAAATTCTGTTGTTTAGCATGTTCAGGAAGATTATCTTGCAGCAGATTAAGAAATGCTCCATAAAAATGGACCATTTTGATAAGTATTTATGATGTTTTCCCGATTGGAAAGGAAAGGAAAGCCATGCTATTTCGGGAAGTGCGTAGGGATTTATTATCTACACAACTCCAAATGCAGCAAAGTTGATCTGCATGTTCTTCACACTGCATAAGATACAAAACATGCATTGCACTAAATGTATTAATTTATTTATTAAATAACAAACAACTCAAATAATAAAACTTTATAACTTTATGGAGGCAGAAATGTCTCTGCTGAGGGGAGGAAAAATAAAAGCCTGACAAAATAAGAGTTTCATCTATAAACTGTACCTCAAATGTGCATTTAAGTGTCAGCAAAAATACAAATTTAAGTGCTTCGATAAAATCTAATTCACAATAAAATTGAAAAAGTCAATGCACTGAAGTCTTAACTTTGCCATCCCTAAAGTTATGATTAGCCGTCTTTAATTAAATCACATGTTAAATAGATCTTTAAACCTCTATAGACACGAACAGGAAGTTCCTCAGAGCAGGTGTTGTTTTCAAATATTAATGAAGACTGAACTCAAGTTGGAACTCGCAGATTGAACAGACTGAACTCACAAAACTCCAGGAGCAGAACGTATAAACTCTCACCTCAATCATATTCACTCCCAAATCTGCGAGCAGAACAAGGCTCTCATATCAATGTTCCTACATAAGGGCTGACAAATGGCTCCTCTGTGGGAACATTCATTTAGAGCCTTGTTGTCGATCGTTGGACAGTACACATGTTTAGCTGTTGTACTTGCACTCTTTACCCCATCTCATCAGCAGAAATCTGTGCACACAGAAGTCAGTTTTGGCAGCTGCTCTTTGCTGAAACTAAGCTTTTGTTGTTCACCTGCCGATTTGGGAACAACACGGTGAATAGCTCTTTCAGCCCAAACCTGTTTGAATTAAAGGATGACCTCCTTTCCGGTAGGAGTCTGTGCTTCTAACAAAAGCCTGATTATGCTACGATTCTCATTCCAAGGACAAAAACAGAAATGGCATAAGAGGAAACACAGACATGCCCTTAAGCAGGATTGGTTTCAGCTCAATATAAACATATGTGATGAGAAGAGGGCAAGGAGACAGCTGGCATTATTTCTGGCAAAACATACATTCATGAATAATGAAAAATGCATGTGAAGAGGGAGCAAGGAGGTAAATTGGACATTTCAATTGGAACTATATAAAAAATTTCCGGTCCCAGGGTAAAGTGTTGTTTGCCTTGTCCAATTTTGCTTTAAACATTTCATGTCGTAGTTCCTTAGAAGTTCAAATGTGCCAAGGACTACGTCTAATCGGTATTTGGTTCAGATTACACACCTCAGCAACTTGCACTGGTAAAACGACTTGTTCCCCATAGCAACGTCCAGACTAGTAAAAATTTAAACGCAAGAAATCAAATTAACTTCAGGGGATGCAGGTTTGTGAATGTGAAACAACTTGACACTTGTTGGCTAGCTGTGGCTAACATTAACACAACCATGTGTCTGCCCGTTCAGAGGTCAATGTTATGATGAATTATTCCTGCCAAGTGGTTATTTGTCAGTTTACACAGTACCAGCCAGCATACAAATAGATTTTTAAGGACTAGATTGAAATATATGTGCTGGTTTGTCTCAAGTTGTAAACACAGAAGTCCAGGCTTAAAGCTGATAGACAGAAGTATTACTATTTACCTTAATGAGCTTGTTTTTCTGGTGTCCAATGTCAGTCCTAAAGTGCCACTGTCTTGTATGATAGCTGTGTCCTTTGTCTAACACAGAAGCCTACTAATAAACCATTCATTTGTTTAGGTGTTTTGAACCAGGGAAACATCTAGAACATGCAGGACACCGGGTCTTCAATTGGATCCCCTGTTTTACATGATTCCTTGGTTCACTCCTCCAGAATCAAATGAATGAATGCATGCCAACAGAATTTACAGAACCTAATAACACAATGAGGAGTGAAAAGCAATCATTTGAAGTAGCTGTGTTGGAGCAGGAACACATCTGAAACATGCAGGATATGGGCCCTTGAGAACTGGAATTGGACGCCTCTGTTTCTACATTCTACATGACATGAGAGTTGTCTTGGAACAGGGATAGCGAGCCGAACTGAGAAAATAATTTACGCACAGGAATAAAGGGAAGTAAGTAATATGAAGAGGTCATTAAAAAGTCAAAAGATGTGACCTTTTAGAATCAAGAAAACAGACCAGATCTTGTTAAAATAACAACCATTCAAAAAGAGACCAAGGGTAATAATTGTACTCACAGAGATATGACTGAAATCATTTCTTAAATTTCATCCTCTGTCTCATTTGCACACTGTATCACAACGACTATTTGAAGACATCCTAAATCAGAAGACTTGGTGTTCACTTATAAACTAATTACACGTTCAGAATTAGACTGGCTGAATAAGAAGTGGCTCCAACCAGCTGTCATCTTGACAATTTCGTGTATCTTTACTGTAGGATAATTACTAGCTTCCCTTCTTCTCTTCAGAACATGTCAACCCCTTTAACAAAATTATTCCCTGACAACCTAGACCTGTTTTGTTTCTTTTTTGTGGACTGCTATGGTTGTTTTTGGCTCATCTGACATAAGACAACTCTCTCTCCTCACATCAGCATGTCTGCAGAATCTGACACACTCTTTGAAGGCCTCTCTGTGGATTGGGTTTTGATCACCATTTGTCAGAAGAAATATGCACCACCCCCACTTCCACACAATGGAAAACAGTTTTTAAATAATCAAAATGAATGATGAATAAAGATGAATTAAAAAAAAGATGAATAAAAAAATCTGGCTTTCAATTGAGATTCAAATACTGCAGGCTGAGAGTAACAAGAGTCACAAGGTCAGATTTCATCAGTAAATAACTCTTACCTCTTTTGCTGAATAACATTTACGTCCGTGATGAGACATGTACTGTAAATAAAACAGTAAAAGCAGATTGTTTTTCCTAGCATAATTATGCAGTAATTACTCACATTTCTGTCTGCTTTGGTTGTGATCTTATGATTCAGAGCACATGAGATAAGTTTCCATGAGGTTTAGCGGAATTACCAGTCAAGGTGTTATTTGTCAACACGTTTTCTTGCCTGACTTCAATTTTCTCCTCCTTGCTTGCGATCATCCTTAATAAATCTCGCTTTGAAATGAGTATTAGACTTCTCATAAGTTAAAAACTCAAATATGAAGATTATTGGAAAATGCAGATTGAATCTACAGATTGAATCTACCTTCCCCTGTACTTTTTTTTTAATATATATCTGCATTTGGTTTGTGTTCCAAAAAGTGCTTTAAATAAAGGTAAGATACTATAATTATGATTATATTTTTACAGTTTCATGTGTAAATGTTCCCAATCTTTTGTAAGAAAGCATAAACTGCTGTTTTTGTAACTTCTTGTAAGAGCTAGCTATGCTACTGCACTAACAATGGCTTGCATGAAAACGGGAACAAGTGGAGATTCAGTTTCAGCTGTGCATTTCTCACGAGTCCTCTTCTTAATGAGCGCTCTAGCTAACAATGTTCTTAGTAGTCTGCTAATTAAAGAACAACTGTAAAAAAGAAGGTTTCTGTTGATTTAAGTTGCTCAGTATGCCCCCCAAGCCTGACAGCTCCCTGTTTCTTGTGCTAATAATAGCCATTATAAATTCTTTGTTCGTGGTTAATAGTGTTCTCATCAATATGTTGGTGCTGTGACTGTGTGCTCCAAAATCACCACAAGCAAGTCTTAAATTATTTAGTTTGTTTCTCTGTTACAATCTGAGGGCTGCCTACACACACAGAGGTGTGATTAGCATAAGAGTGGACTGAAGAAAAACCCATCAGGGATAATTTGTCAAAACGTTTTAACTTAAACACGTTGCATGTGCATTATCAGTTTTCTTCTACAAAGCAAAACCTGCCTGTCCATATTTTCCATGAATCTGATAGAAACATTGTTTTCTAGCCAGAACAAACACCCATACTGCCTAAGGTTTTTTTTGTTTACTGCTGGTGTAATTGGCATTTTCCTGGTGTGGTTGCAGCAGAGCTCTTACAGCCATAAGCAAAAACAAGTCAAAGACTAGCAGGGAGCTAAAGGTTCATGCTGTAGGAACCAAAAGAAAAGTGGCGATTCACTGACTAATCCCATGCACATCTCCTATTTCAGGCTGACCAGTTTTGATCAGTCTTGCCTCATTAGTCGTTGGCTTTGACCGGACTTCTTGAATGAGTTGTTACATAAAAGGAGCTGGGACATTAGGTAGCTATGGAAAGATTCCAGTAGAATTTTGATTTCTGGGCAGGAAAATCTAAAATAGCTAAATGTGTACAACTATGTGAGGTGACCTAATGATCAAATTACTCAACAAAAGAGGCCTAAAACAGACTTTAGAAGGGAGGAAAGAAAAAGAGAAAAGGGAGAAAAAAGAGATACAGCTGAGCATACAGTGCTTAGAAAAATTTCCCCCCATAGATTTTCGATGTTTTCGATTTCTTATCACGCTTAAAAGTTTCAGATCATTAAAAGAACCGAAGATAACCAAAACAAAAAAAAAAAATTTTAATCAGTTTTCTGATAATTATTTAATTTCTTAAGAGGAAAAAGTTATCCAGCTGTGCCCCATGTGAAAAGTTAATTGCCCCTAATAACTGCATTTACTATTAAGCGTTTGCAGTATCTGTAAATGAAGCTTTTTCATCCCTGTGCCCTGCTGCCGAACCTGGTCCAATTAAGCTATAAGGTCACAGCAGACTGAGGGCTGGAAATTCCCCTTCAGTGCTTTTGAGGCAGCAAAGTAGTCTGAGATCATCACACTACCACCTCCATGATTGATTGCTGGTGTGATGTTATATTACTGCAATGCTGTGTTAGTTTTATACCAGATGTTTCACTTTTGTCTCTTTAGTCCACAGAATATTTGCCAAAGGTCTTGAGGATCCTCAAGATTCTTTTTGGTAGATGTGTGATGAATCTTTCAATCATTTTATTTTTGAATAGCAGTGTTTTCCACCTTGGAACTCTCCCATGGAGGCCATTGTTGGCCGGTCTCTTTCTTATTGTGGAATCATGAACACTGACCTTGGTTGAGGCAACTGAGTCCTGCAGTGCTTTAGATGGTGTCCCGAGGGGACAAGTATGACTTTACTTGGTTTCTTATCTGTTTATGACTTGGGTAGCGTTCTTCCCTTAATGAACGAAATCTTTTGAAAACAACTTTTTGCATTTACTTAGGTTATCTTTGTCTAATATTAAAATTTGTTTAATGAAAACAAAGTGTGACAACAGAGCAAAAACGAAAGAAGTCTGTTAGGAGGCTGATACTTTTTACAGTCCGGAACCTCCATAAGTATAAAATATTAATCTATTTTCTTTCCTACTTCTTTAATCCCACAAAGGGAAAATGATGATTCGGGACATAAGCCCAAATATTCTAAAATGCATCCAGTGTGCATCCAGTTAGCTACTTAATGTTAATTGTCAAAGGGAGACCAAATGCGCAGCCAGTGCTAGCAGGCCAAGTGCACTCAGCATATTCTGGAGCTCTGTAGAGCACAGGGGACGATAAACTTTAGTAGATAAGCAGAGCAAAGGAATTGTTAACACTAGGAGATTCATTAGAAGATGAGTTTAACTCAAGTTTGCAAAGGCTGTAGCATTTACATAAAGAACCTCAGTGTCAGCATAAGAGATATTCAACTGCTGACATAAGATTAACATTAATTATCTATTTCTGTGGCCATACATGCTGCCTGGTTTCCTCCCTGGGGTCAGGCTTGTATCACATATCACCCCCAGGTCCTGCAGTGCACTATCCTGCCTTAACATCTGTTACGGATCCCTGCCTTGTGCCAGGGGCACACAGACATCCATACCGTCAGCACCAGGTCTGTTGCTGCCTGCCAAGCATCTGATCAAAGAGGACAGCTGTCGAACGGATCGGCATGCCAGCCAGTGCTGCTGTATGAATAAAAAACAGGGAGATGAAGTGGAGAAAAAAAAATTAAGCTTCCACCACCGTCAACAGCATTATTCTGCCCAGAAAAGTGGCTTTGTTGATTGGTGGACGTCTGAGGCCACCGAGCCAAAGCCTGGAGAAATAATCATAGTTTTTTTGTCCGTCAGCAAAGACAGTGTACAGATCAAGTCTCTTAGAGGAGGCTTTTAAAGATTTTTCAGCATCTTTAAGGGTCTAGTCAAAACCTCAAAGCACACAGATTTATTGGATTTGGCAAAGATGTGCACCAAATCTGTAAAAGAAGTGGTTATAGAGACAGAATCATTATTATTTTACCTCCGTTATCATCAGTGATGGTGTGGACGACACGTCTCCATGTCAAGAGCAGCATGGCTCAGGAGAGTGTAATGATTCCCTCTCAGTCATACCATGAAGAAATGTTTTGAAAAATATTTCTGTACACCACAAGTGGCTGAAGATGCTTAAATTGATTTCTGATTTTGCACTAAATTTAAAGGCTATTTTAGTGTTCTTTAAGGAGTCTAGACAGCATTTGACCAGCTCTTGTTCAAAATCTTACATATTCAAACTGGACAGACCCCAATTAATTTTCAGCTAATCACAGATACATCAGAATGGATTGAAATGAAGGAAATAGAGAAAAATTATATTTTAAGGGCTTTTTATGGGTGAATAACAATATATCAAATGGTCTAACATGGGCACAGTTACTCTGCAGTGACTGTAAATGCTTTATATTTATATTGTTGAAATCTATTTATAAAATTGTTTATCTAGATCAATTATTATCAAATCTATTTTATTAGTTCTTACTGTTATTGATTGGATTTTTGCTTCACGAGGGAGCAAGTGTGTATGGGACAGCAGAAGAGGGGGCTTGACTAGGTTTTCATTCACCATTGTGTATGGTGGCAAAATCAACAGGGATCCTCATCCAGTCATTGTTTGGCACAATTCCAATTGCTTTTATTCTTGTACAGCAGAAATAACTTTAGATGAGCAGCTTCCTTCCCGTAGCCATTTTTTGACTTATAAAGATTAACACACTTGTATTGCTTTGTTCTCTTGTCTTTCCAATTTCAAAGAGAGAAGAAGAAATTAGGTTTCAAAATCACAACTGTATCCCAGTAAAACAGGAATTCATGGATTACTAATTCAGATTTCTTACACAGTGATCAATTAAAAAAGCAGAAATATAGAATTGCTTCAGGTGAATTTATTACTCAGGAAATGAAAACAGCAAACTTATCACTAACTGGTAAATTTGCTAACATCTGGATTTACTCCCAGCACTGGATAAATGAACATTAATGTGCTAAAATGACTCTGTGTATGAGCGTTGGTATGCATTGTTTCCTCATGTGACCCTTTGAAGGACTGCTAAGTGGTTCTGGATGTGACCCGCCTCCTGATTGATGGAAAAGGCTCCTGCCTCCCTGGCGACCCTGAAAAGAACTGCACGGGTTTGGAGAATAAATGGATGGATGCAAATGCTGATTCCACATTCCTTGAACATATGGACAGACTGAATGGTTACCCATGAGGTAAGATTACTTCTTCCCTTGCTAAACACCACAGTAAACTTTTCTTACTATTTGTAATTATTAAGCCTGGGCCAAATCAGCCAGAGAAAAGCTGTAAAACAAACCCTCACTGGAATTTGAGTGTGGGATGTCACAGAGGGCAGCAAATTAAAGATGAGCAGGATTAAAATAAGGCTCACAAAGCACATAGAGTCCTATGTGCTTTGTGAGCCTTACAGGCTGTAGCAGTGAATCAACATATTCTGGCTTCATCTTATCACCTCTTTAGTAAGTATGCATTTCTAATTAATATATAATCTGACAGGGGGATAATTGCCTTCCCTCCCTTGCGTACAGTACTTCGCAACTTGCAAACTTCTTTGGCCCTGCATACAAGTAGATTTTTGCAGCTTACCACAGAGCTGGAGGACGAAGACTAATTAAAGCACCTCAGGGAGACCTGAGGATGTGAGCACTTTGTACAGAGTCAGGGTACGTACACTTCACCCAAATCCAATTAGGGTGCATAACCACATGGCTACTTCTGCATTATTGAAACATGCTATTGAATTATCGGACCATAGTAGAAACTAGCGCTCTAAAGGAATATGAAATACTTTCATTACTTTTTTCACCCAAATGCAGATGGGAAAAGATGCTGAGGGAATTCATTGATAGAGCAGTGATCGCTAAATCTTCTGAGGAATAGATGAGGTTGCATGACCTGAAAGATGGATAACACTGTATGCAAAGGAACGAGCAGTTAGACAAGGTCAAGGCTATTTTAATTTGACACAGCATAATTTGCAGCCTTTAGCTTGCAGAAGGTTTCCCATAGAGGTATAATTTGGCCTGACAGATTGCTTAAACAGGCTGATTTTACACCATAAAATAGCAGGCAAGGTCAGATTTTGATTTACAACCACTGACGGGAAGCACAACACCCAAGCAAGCTGGACGCAGACAAAAATCATGTAATAATTTAAAAAAGGTGGAGTAGTAGTCTCTATTGGATTTTAGAGAGGTCATTTCTATGCAGGGCTTTGTGAAGTTATTTGTAGTCAGTATCTTACCTGCAGCCGAAAGCTCTCTTGATCAGTTTGGGAAAACAATAACTGCCAGACTTCAGCTAATGGCTGGTCAGCGTGTCGCCAGTCCCAATAGATATTTGTCATCTTTAAGAAGCTCAAAAGTCTCATCTTGCTTTTTAATTGCATTAAACAGTCTTAAGAACTCAAGAACAATGTCCAACTTCTTAAGCGATTCTGAGAAGCACAATGTTTCGTTTCATAACAGATTAAAATGTCAAACTTTTTCAGGCCTTAATTTTCAAGGTCTAAGGCCATTAACTCACCAGAGCATTATTTATGGATTAATGGATCATTTAAACACTGGGACATTAGAATAAAAGAACATTTCCAAACTTTTTTTTTTCACACTCATCCTGTGTATGAAAATCATTTAATTTCCACCCTGAGCTGTGCAGGATCCCTCTGAACAATTTGGCACTAGTGAAGCTTGCTCCCATCGGGCTCAGTTTGGAGACAGCAACCTGCTGACCACCGTGCAGGGTGGTTTGGGAAGGACAGCTGAAATAACCCAATCTGAACCACAGCAGGATCGACTCAAACAGTTCAAGGTGAAAAGGCTGATTACTTTTCATCGTTCATTCTGAATGAATTATTTTCTCAGGTAGCGCTCAGCAGGCTCTCTGCAAACATGTAATAATGATAGATCCCTCTCCCTGCATGATCGACTCTCCTGATACTAATGATTCTGGCTGGAAGACATCTGCAAAGGTGCCAGTAATCAAATGGATATTCCCCAAACCAGGAGTCTGGAAAATTCATCATCAGCACTTATTCTGTTTCACACATATTTACAATATTATGCAATGATGGTACAGCTAACAGAACAGGCAAAAAAAAAAAAAAACAGCAGAGAAGATGGGTATTTATTATAAAATTTTTATTTAGAATAAAACAATGTAGCCATATTACATGTAGTGTGGTCGATCTATTTTACATACCTCAGGAGAAGCGACACAGTTCTGCCATGATAAGGTTCATCATGATTATAATCATTAAAACAAATCACTGACATTAGTTGACAGCTGCAGGAGGTTATAGTAGTGTTGGTCAGTCTCACAAGTTTTACAGAACAGCATAGATCACAACGACATGATGTGAGGAAAACCCGACAACAGATGAAGGGATGCTCATCATGGGGACTAGCTTCCGTAGGCCGCACACCCACAATGATTTTTTTTTTTCAAACTTGGTAACTCCTCGTCGCAGTGTACACCAATACAGTAAGCTAAAGCTAAACCAGGTTGTTCATGTTTGAAAACGATCACAACTGCTTTCAACAACCACGAAAATAAAACTGTGTCGACGAGTCTGAGGTAGCAAGGCAATCATGGCTTTACTCTGATTTATTAACATATATTTTCAAAAAAAAAAAGTCTATTCTACATAACGATGAGGGCCTCAAATCAAAATTAAAATCTATTTTTTTCCATCTTTATGCACAATCCCAGTATATTTCAAGAGCAGCTGTCTCGGTTTTCCACACTTGGAATGACAAACTCTTATAGGCACAGAAAGGGTAAAGTTGAGACAAAGTCTGCCGGCATTTCAAGGGGGACTTGACATCAAACATGCTACAGGACAGATTTCAAAAGTGACTTTACAAGTTCTAAATGATCCTGTCATCCATCAAATCTCTTCTTTTGTCGTTTCTACCTCCTTAAATGCTACTTTCATGGACAAATATGAAGAAGCTAGATGTTACATAGCAGTGGAATGACATAAAATGTAACAGGTTGATTCCCAGTGAAGGGGAAAACTGATCACAAATCCCAAACCAATCTTTTGTAAGAAACCATATTTTACTATACAGTACATCTGGAAATCTAAAGAAAAAATAAACTGACACAAGGTCAATCAAGTTCAGGTACAATCTACAGTTGCATAGTACAAGACAAGATGGTAAAACTAGTTCAGTTGTCTGCTCCTGTGCGTCTTTGGGATTTCAGGGCAGGGAATTGTATTTGTTTAGGAATGATCTCACGTGTGCACACACACTCCATCCTAGGGTCCTGGTCTTCACATGACCTGAAAAACACAAGGAGAAAACATTAAATCAATAATGTTAAAATATTAATTTCACAGTCAACAGAGAATCAGATCTTATTAAAACATGATGAACTTAGCTGAACTATGAGTGCATCTGAAGACAAGTGGACCTGCTAAAACGTGTTTTTGTTAGTCTGAGAGCAGCGCTTCATTTCTCCACATCAGGACAACATAGAGTGGGAAATAAAAATCACAAGTTTGAAGACAGTAATCCAAGTTTGAAAGCTGGAAAATGGACTTGAGTGGTTAAAGCCAGTTACTGTCCATTAGGAAAGCAGTAAGGAAGAGGTGGTAGGCGGGGACAAAACCATAACTGCCAGCTTAAAAATTGGACTTTAACCTATAAATGACTGGCCTGTGTACAAGCTAACATACTATATGATGCACTGCTTGAGGACATAAAGAATAAGGCTGTGTGAAAATGAAAAAAATTAACCATTTTTTGTGAGTTCTGTGTTATATTAGTAAGTCTGACCAATGAAACGGAACTGTGATGAACAGCTCATAACACTCAAAAAAAAACCAAAAAAACCATTAAACCCAGAAGAAATTGTGTAATTTGGCACACGTCAGGGCATCCGGCAGTGACTCACCATGACACCACTAGCCTGGTCTTAATGCAGGTTGATAGTAGTAATGGAGGTGTGCATAAGGCCATGTGGTTGTATCTTGTAGACATAACAGTATCTGGCATGTGGGGAGTACAACTGTCACAGATTTCCAACCAGTGGGTAAATGAAAATACCAACACATATTGCAACAGCTGCCCAACACAGATGAAATGAACGACAGTGCTGGACCATACAAGGAAATAATGGGATGGAGATATTATTGGGAAATATTGCAATGTTTAAATTAATCTGCATTTTCCTCACTTCTCTCTTTTTAATCTGTGATTACAACGCTTTCAACTCTGTGACCTTGAGCATCGTAGGCATCTGTGTCAGGTGTGTACTGCTGGGAGACTCCATCCAACTGGCTGGGTGATTGGTTAACAAACAAACTTAGAATATGAGAGACAGCTAAAATTTGCTATTTTAGCACTGCGCACACATATTGCGATTAAGACATATTTGTGATATGTTGTCAAGACATAGCTTATGAGTTGTTTATTGTGACATCTGAATCTACTATCTGGACACAGTCATGTAAAATAATAGGACGTCCAATGACCGCCTGTGTTTTTTTTAATATGGTTGGTTGGACCTATAGATTTGTGCAGAAGTAGAAAAAAATAGTCATGTTCCAGGAATAACAAGATATTTATCAAATGCCTTTATCAAAAGATTTCTTTTGGCACTAGTGACCTTTATTGACAGTTCCAAGACAGGAAATGGAGAGAGAAAGGTGAAAGACATGCAGCAAAAGTCTCAAGGTTGGGAATCGAACCCTGGATGGCTGCGTTAAGGTCTATAACCTCTGTATATATTGCGCCCGCTCTCCCTCTACACCACGCAAAGGCATGAGACAGCTAATTTTTATCCCTAAAGACAGAACAAATTTTGAATGCTGATGGCCTGTGAGTCATAGTGAAATGTGCTTCCGGGCTTAATGCAAATGTACAAAGCTCTCTGTTGCTGAGTGCATGATGCATTTTGTTGAGCAGCAGAACAGGGAAAAATGAAATCTGAAATATTTGTGCCTGATGAGCAAGTCAAGCAAAAAAAATTAGCAATTCTGAAAACTAAAGGAGTTATTGGTGGAATCCAAGCAACAGAATAAATTACATCTGCTATTTGGTTGATTTAGTAATGCTTATGTGATGAGCGTACAGTACAACAGTGTAACAAGAGAAAGGTTCCCAACAATGGATATGAACACATGATTAACAAATAATGTCTAATTAACAATTAACCTTTCTATGTTGAACTGTCGGTGCTTGGTTTCCTTTTGTTTACAAAACTGTAAAGAAGGGCACACTGGAGCTTTTTACAGGGAACAAAACAATGTGTTAGGTTTCCTTTTCCAAGCTTGTACAAGGATATGAGTGGTTTACACAAGACTTTGCTTAATGAATGATCGTAACTAGTCACTGAAAAAACACCGAACAGATAAAAAAAAAAAAAAAGATTGTCTCTTTCCAAACCATAAAATTACCACCATGTAAAAATCTTAAGAATTATCTTTGTTAGAGCTCAAAAAGAAACAGAGCACAAGTCAGGGGGATAATTACAGCAGGAAGAGGTCAGTGGAAAAAGCTTTCACAAAATCTCTGTCCCAAAATGCACCTTGGCCTCTTGCCGCCTAATGGAAGTCCCCCTAGATCCATTAGTCGGTTCTTTCTGACAAAACTTCTGATACGTAGCGAGGTGCGGGATTCGACAAGGCCCTGCTTTTGTGGCGGCACCTGTAATTACCTCTAAAATGTGCTCTGCCACAACTTCACCCATCGTTATTAATTACTGATTCACAAACCAGACAAAAGAACAGAAAGAAAGAGCAAGCTGCTAAAAAAGTATGCAGACTAATTTACAGTTCTGGTGTTCATATAGAGGGAAATCATCTTACCTGTGGTCTTGAGGAGAGGCTTGAGGCTGTGGGAGACAAAACAAAACAGCAATTTAACGCTTTAAATTATCAGTTCATCTGTTTGCATTTGTCTGATGCTAAATCATCAGCCTGCGGGTGCCTTCCTCATTTTGATGCACACACCCAGCTCTGCGCTGCTCATTCCCCGCTGCCTTGGAGCTGTGCAGGAACTGAAGCCTAATAATGCTGCAGCGAATGCAAGACTGAAATGGATTTTTAACTAAAGCCCTCATCTCGGTTTCAACTCTAAAAATGTAATGCAATTTAAAGGGAGCAAGCTTCGATTCAATATTTTAGCATTTTTATATCAGTTTGATTAACATTCCCCAAAGTGAATATTGTTTCAATTTGAGTAATATGGTTTTTACTTGTTTTTTTACAACATATCAAATAAGAAATGTAAGTGATAATAGAATATCACCCTAAGGAGGTACTTTTAAATCCAAGAATATGAGCTTTCACATTATTATGATATAGAAAAACCTGGGCATACACTGGCTTCTCAACAAATTAGAACGTCATCAAAAAGGACATTTCTTTCAGTCTTTCAATTCAAAAAGTAAAAGTCATGACATAGAATCATTACATACAAAATTATTTATATTCATCAATTTTCAAAATCATTTTCATTCATAGTGTAACAGTTCAACATTACAAATCCTTTTTTAAAATTGTAAAATGTAAATTATGTAAAATATTCCTTTTGCGACACTGAATTAGTTCTTATTAGCTAGAAGTCATAAAAATCAAAATGAACAGAAATAAAGGCTTGAAATATCTCACTGACTAATATATCTAAATAACATTAGCTTAAGAGGATGAATTGAATTACTGTAATTCCTCTTTCTCTTGATAGCATTGCTTCCTTTATTTTCAAGGACATGTTTTTGAACTTTAAAATCAATATTATGCAGGAGTGAAAGTACTATAACATCTTTATGTAATCAAAAATAAAAGTTCTAATGCTCCAAAGCATTTCGTGTTCATTCTAACCCATTTACTTACTCCTGAATACAGCTTCAGATCATCTTCTCTGTCATACCCAAACATTACTGACTTCTAACCAGCTTGGTCACTGAGTTGCATGGTAAACATAATGTGTTCATCATCCACTCCACTGCTATACAGAGAAATCTCTGGTCAAATTTCTAACTCTGATCACAGACAGAGCAGTGAATCCTTTGCAGATGGAGAAGTGAAACAGAGTGTGGATGAGCAGGGCAGAGGTCTAGTGCTGCATGCAGTAAAACCACAGGCCTGGCCAAGGGAAAACAGTCCATTTGAGAAAATGTGAGTGAGCCCAAAAAATTATAAAATGCAGCACACGTTTAATTTTAGATCTGACTGACAGTGAAAGACATTTGCAAAATATTAAGGGAACAGAGTAAGACTTTGCAGATATCCACTGAGGATCTGTGACAAAAACTTACAGTTAGGTGTACAAGAGTGAATTAGAAATACACACCAAGGCAAGGCTGTGGTGGGACGACACTGATACAAAGTGATCTATATCTGGTCGGTTTTTTGATTCATTATTTATCAGGAACTTGTATGATGACCAACGTGAAAGTCTAAAATACCTATTTTCTTAACTAAAATTGAAAGATATATTAAAAAACCAATTAATCGTGTAGCAAGTAAGGATATGCTGACTTTTTTAGACAGTGGCTGACGTGAGATGGTCACAAGGTACTTTGGAAAAGAAATATAAAAAATCAAAATCAGCTTTCAAACTAAAGAGGACTTGACCTGTGACCCCTGCTGTGAAACACAAATGTGCTGATGTAGGGGGGAGGGCAGAGGAGGACTGGGAAACTTACGACTGCATGCAGGGAAGGAGTTGTTAATCTGCTCCATTACATCTGCCAGGTCAGAGCTGCTGTTGTGGGAGGGAAGCAGCTCTTCTGGAAACACACACGCACAGAGAAGTGGGTACAGTTACTGGATACACTTTACCGTCCTACCAAAACAATCAACTTCTTAGTCTTTCTGAGCTACGAGCGATGATCAGATCGGTGCAAAAATGTAGATTCCATTATTTAAGGACAGACGCTTAGATGTGTGTGTGTTTGTGTGTGTGTGTGTGTGTGTGTGTATACAACTCATCTCCAGGTTAAACTGTCTCACCTGAATTTTCTGTAAGTGGTCCTCTATCGTGCACAGTGGGAGAGGACGCTCCGTTCACCCTTGAGTCTACCTCCGGCTGAAAGAGCAGGGAAAAAAATAACATTCAGATATTTAAACATAAATAATCTGCTTGGCAACTTATTTACTTCATAGTGGCAGCTGAAAGCAAGAGAATGCAAGAAAGGGGCACAAATGTTGTTAGAACTTGTGAAGCATGTAAACATTTCCCAATGCCCCTACCAAAACTTTCACAATAAGAATAAATGCTTCAGCGTGACTCATTCAAGGACCTCAAAGGATTTTTATTTTCTGGGGGCGACAGACATATTCCTAGACTCCAATATAAATGATTGAAATGAAAGTTATGAAACTCAGCCAAAAGATATAGCAAATGTTATTGCTCCCACACTGAAAGAAACAATATGAAAGTTTGATGAGTCTCCCTTAATGCTGATACATTTTTGCTCGAAGCACATGAAGTAATTCAGACAGTAAACACAGAGGACCCGTGACAATCAGGAAGACTGTGCTGATACTCAATGGGCTTTTAACAAGGTATTTCCAATAGGAGAGTGTGTGTGGTGCCCTATTAAACATACTTAATGCTGTCTATAG
Organism: Characodon lateralis; assembly: GCA_036250325.1. NCBI lineage: Eukaryota > Metazoa > Chordata > Actinopteri > Cyprinodontiformes > Goodeidae > Characodon > Characodon lateralis. Next base: position 23,592 of record JAHUTJ010000715.1, read on the forward strand.
TCCTAAGCTCCAAATAGGTGTTAATAGCAGATTCTGGGTTACTAAGCATTCCCATCGTTCTCCACCTCAGTGCAGTTTGTGACCCCATCTCCAACACTATTCTCTTGAAATCTTCCAAATACCAACTATCTCCACTCTCCTCTGGTGCTCTTCGGGGCTCTGTCCTTGGCTCAGTCTTGTTCATAATTTACTCCCTCTTGGTCATTTGCTTCATAAATTCAAAAAAAAATTTCCACTGTTATGCCGATGATGCAGAGCCTTTCCACCAAACCCTCCTCTACTTGCCCACCTACTTCCATTTGGGATTGTTTACAGGAAATCAAAACCTGTTTTTCATTTAACTTTCTCAAACTCAACAAGGATAAAACAGAAAGTTTCCTCATAGGGACCAAATCCATCCTCCCAAATCCTTTCAGTTTCACCCTCACTATTGACTACTCATCTGTCTCTCCATCCACTCAGGTTAGGAGTCTGGGTGTCATCTTTCACGACACTCCATACCCACATTAACAAAATCACCCGATCCACCTACTTTCACCTACGCAATATAAGCCGCATCCGCTCGTCCCTCACTCCTGCCACCACCACATTCCTGGTCCAAACTCTTGTCACATCTGGACTATTGTAATTCACTCCTCTTTGGTCTCCTCTCATATACTGCAATTGTTCCAGAACACTGCTGCCTGTGGCATCTCCAGAATTTCACCCAGCAGTCACATTTCACCTGTAATTCAACAGCTCCACTGGCTCCCAATCAAATACCACCTGGAATTCAAAATCTTGCTCTAAACAATTAAGGCCATCCAACGCTTCGCTCCTTTATATCTGTCTGGCCTCCTCCACATTAACACACACTCCTGGTCTCTTAGGTCAGCTTCCTCTACCAGCCTCATGGTGCCTCCTGCTTGTCTGACCCATATGGGTTTCAGGGCCTTCAGTCGATCTGCCCCCCGCCTCTAGAATGCCCTCCCTCCTGACATCAGAAGCACTGCCACTCTCTCTTTTCAAATTGTTATCACCAATATAATATATCAATCATGATGAATCAATGAATAAAGGTTATTTTTGCTAGATGGGAATAAATCTTCTCATCGCCAACTTCTGTCGCCTTAAGCACGAGTGAAGCCTGAAGCACTGGAGCCAGCCACAGAGTGCAACTGTTATCTTTGGACTCGCCTTAGAATAGCTGAGGTCAGACTTCTGGTCACCCTAAAGGGTGTAAATTTAATGCGAGCAATCAAGCAGACTGGCATTTTTTAAATATATCCTTGAGCTTGGCATTATATCTTTGCAGCTCTTGGACCCACACACAGACACCTTGATAGGTCTCCAGGGACTCCGATTTTAAACACCAAATGCAAATACCAGTTTAAACGTAGTGATGGGATGCTATATGTGCACACAGGTCGCTGTGCAAGCTGAATTATGTTTGTATTTGTTTTTAAGAGACAGCGCCACTATCACTTTACTTCAGAATCTGTTGAAAAATTCAAAAAAGCCTTAAGAGAAATTCTTGCAGACATGCCAGATTTGTCTGCTGTTTGATCTACTTCATTTGAGCTGCTATTGTTTTCCTTGCTTGTACTTCAGTTTATTTACAACAGATTCGTGACACTTTGAAAGATTAAAAAAAGCTGCTTATACATCAAAAAACACGAGCAAAACATTTCAGGAAAGGTAGGACGGTGTGCATAAGAAATGTGGTTGCTGTGACAACCTGGCAGTGAAGATATTTTTAATGTAGATAAATCTTTGGCTTTTGTGATAAGCGTTCAGAGTCAGTGGAAAAGGAGATAAAATGATGTTGATTTCTCTTAAACTGTGCATAGACCTCATGTAAAGCTGTAATTATGGCAAACAAGTCTGAAGTCTGGTTAAAACAGGGAATGGTTGTTTAGGGGGTGAAGTAACAAATTATGATGAATATTTTCAGTTTTCAAATTGAACTAAACTACTTCTAAGTAAGGTTTAGGTGTGTGTTAGTTTGATTTATAAAGCTTTAAAAGGCTTCATTAGGCTCCTTCAATCAGTACAAGTAGAATTCCCATTTACACAGATGGCACATTTTAGTGGAAAATTCCAGGAACTAAGATTTCAAAACACTAAAGACACACTTCTTCTGATTCAGTTTTTCTTCAAGTAGAGTGACACAACTTGTATTTTATTGATTCTCCAACATTTCACTCATATTTATGTGATCTTTTTGTGTTTTTTTTTAAATACCATTTCATTGCTAATAACTGCCCTGCGATTGACTGGCGACCTGTCCATGGTGTACCCCGCCTCCCACCCATAGGCTGCTGGAGATGGGCACCAGCTTCCCCGTGACCCACTATGGAAGAAGCGGTAGAAAATGACTGACTGTTAACTGCTCAATGATTTGTTGTGAATTGTACTACACATTCACCAGCCACTTTCTTAGGTATATCTTGCTAGTTCAAGGTTGGATACTCTTTGGCTTTTAGAACTGCCTTAATCCCTAATGGCATAAATTTAACATGGTTTTGGAAACATTCTTTGGGATTGTAGTCCATATCAGGACTACAGGAAAAGGGCAGCTAACATCTCTGCAGACCCCACACATTCTGAACACAAACTGTTTAGACTTTTACCTTCAAGTTGGCCTCACAGCAATATTTGCAAAAAACAGCTGCCACAGAGTTTTCCCCTCAGGCTCTCTCTCTGATAACCACAATGAACACCTTACAGCCTGAGTAGTCAACTACTTATTTTATGTCCTCACAAGTTTATATACTTATAGTTAATGTCTCACTGTGAGCGTTTGAAACTGAAGTCAAAGTCCTTCTTTGTGCACACAATCTTGGCCAATAAATCTGATTCTGATTCTTTTATCTTAAAAAAAGTGGGACCACAGTTACTATGCTACTGATTTAATTGAACCCACTGAGAAGGTATGTCATGCTGCCTAACACATTCTCATCTTTCTGAACAAGGATTCATGTGGAGCAGTACAGTTTAAAACCAAAGAATGTCCACAATGGTGGTGAATACATACATTATATCTTTTTCGTCAAGTCCTGATATTTCCTTGCGCTGATCCATATGAGCAATCTGCACCTTAATTTCAGTTATCATGTTTTCAGCTTTGCATCTATCAGGAAGTCTGTGTCTGTCCACTAGTTTTCTGAGTCTGATTGGTTGGAATTGGCTTTTTGTTTGGCTGTAGCGCTGCCAATTTCTCGCTTTGCACAAATAATCTAACCTCAGTGAGCAATTAGGTCAGTAGACCCACAACAAATATGTAGCTTATTGATGGGAGGGTGGGAAATGTATGGTGGGAGTAGGATGGCAGTGGTATGATTTGGATCTAATTTGTGAGCTTATTATTACTTTGTATTATACAAACAGATGAAGTATAGAGCTTATTTCTACTGTTTTGTGCAAATGGCTGAAAGAATAATTTAAAATTATTAGATGCAAACTGTGTCAGTATTTTATTTATTTCATTTGGGGTTTTTTTTCACTTCCTCTAATAAATTAACGAGCTGTTCTGAGGCGCCCCTAGCAGCTGGTGTTTGTGTGATTCTGAACCGTGATTACTGCCCTGCTGCTCCTCAACAACAAACTTAATGAATTAATAGAAAATACAACTAACAGGGGAACATTTATTTTTAATCTTAGTCCTGTAGGAGTGGAGTAAAAGAAAACTTCATATGAATAAAAATCTTAATTTCACCAGAGTAATTAAATTGTATTTAAATTTTGCGAGTAGAACCAAAAGCAGGATTAACTATCCAGTGCAAATTGGTTTGATGCAAACTGGGTCGGTTGTACTTGACTATCCAAAATATTTCTTGCCATAAACACATTCTTTCTTTCTTTATTGATTTATTTTAAAGGTAACAATATGACTATGCAACAGTTTGCATTGTAAGGCATCTTGTTAAATCTTTAGTCGTTTTTTGTCTGCAAAACACCACTTTTATAGCTATTTTCATGCTAATGGGTTCCTTTATCTGCAATGTGAAATGGGGTTCTGAGAAAAGTACACCATAAACAACAAGAGGTGCTCTAGACTGCACTAATAAGTCCTATTTGGGATAATTTTGAGGACGTGTTCATTTTCAAAGTAGCAGCAGCAGTGTGACTTTTAAACGCTGTATTTAAACTAAATGTGCAGAGTTAGAACCACTCTGTTCAAGCTGTGTCTTAATAGTGAGCAGCCTATTTTCTCCCACAACTGGACCTTTGGATGATCTATTCGTTTTCAAAAAGTGCAGTGTCGTTGCTGTGCACTGTTGTTTCAATTAGCAATGACAGCGGTTCCTGCGATCAGCATGATACACTATGATGTGAAAACAGAAACAGTGCCATGAGCAAAAGATTTGGTATTAGTGTTGTGATTTTTTTGGCTTTTGCAGTTTTTTGTTTTTTTTTAAATATATTTTTTATGCACAATGAAGAGCAAAAACTTGTTCTAGGCGTTTATTGACAAAGCAAATACATTTATCCAGAGACGAGTGTTTTTTTGGTAGTTTTCTTTTTGATACCCCACATAGTTTCCTCCGTTCTGCTAGA
>JAHUTJ010000716.1:0-28105 GCA_036250325.1 Characodon lateralis
AGGGGGCAGAGCGTCATGTTTACATAACTTCCAGGAGAAGTTGAAGATAGCCAGCCATCAAGGCCGTGCAGGGGAGCCAGATTCAGAAAAACAATAATTATTTGGGTTAGGCTGACTCTTAATTTTCTGTCAGCCTTGAGAGTCTCGCTGGTGCTTCTCAAAGGCAAATCCAAACAGCCAAATTCCTGGTCTTTCGCCAGATCCGAGCAAACAACTTTCTCCAAGATTTTTCCCATTTCACCCCTGAGTCCAGGAACCGCAACCTGCCTGCGATCCTGTTTAAGGATCACATCCAGTCTGCGATTCAGCTCAAGATGATTGAAAACAGACAGGAGAGAACAAAACGTGGCTGGAGCAAAACAGAGACTCTTGAATACAAACTTAAACACAACTAGTAAACCATGAAACTAAAGCATAACCAGATCCAAAAAACCTAACTTGACAAAACATGAACTAGAAGACAAAAACTAAAGCATGACCAGGAGAATAATAGAAGCATGATTCAAAATCTATCAATAATAATAATAATAAGAAGAAGAAGAAGAACAACAACAACAACAACAAAAAGAAGAAGAAACCAAACACACCCACCAATCATGACACTTGTTCCTCTACCACAAGATACAAATGAACATATTTTCATCCAAGGCTAATCTGAACATTCACTGAGACTCTAACAGACACCATGTTAAAAACAGCTGTGTAAGCAAATTAACAAAACACACATAATGTTTAATGTTGGTTAAAAATGGAAATCAGAATGTGTGTGTATGTTTTTGGTCCGTGACTATGAGCTCAGCAGCTGCTCACGACTGTCCTCTCCAAGCTGTAATCAGCAGTTTAATGAGTCTCAGCAGCTTTCATGTTCAGCTCAGTCAGCTTGGGTGAGTGCAATGTTTGAAACTCTGTTTAAAAAGTACTTGATTAAAACAACACACAAACTTATACCCGTCCTCCAGATTAAAACCAGGCTCATATTTCACACTGGGTTCCACTCGTGTGAGAAAAGAAGCACCAATGAGGAGGAGGAAAAGTTTGAGAATGTGATTGGATGTTTGTCTAAGCTGAGATAGATCCCCTCAGGGAAAGAAGTTATTTCCATCAGGAATAAACAGGAAACACAGTGATGATCAATCACCTGTATTGCTGCAGCTCTGTCTGCAGAATCGCTTTGAAAACTCACGGTGTTGGACAGAAAAGGAAGATGGAAAAGAAAAGGCACTGTAACCCACTTTTGTTTTAAGTAGGAGCAGTTTTGCCCTTCGGGACATGGTTTTGTTGGGATTTGAAAGCCATCCCTACTTCATCCCCTGAAATTCTTATCTTTATCTGTCATTGAGAATTAAATTGACTCTGCTTAAAGATTCATCATCTAATGTGTTAATCCAGCGTCAGACCGTTTAATTCCCTCAAAATATCTCTGCAAGTCATTCAAGTCCTCGGTTCTAAATTTAGACCAAGGAATTATGGAAGAAATTAATACACCGAGACATGACTTGGTCTTTGTTAATTTGTGGACAGAGAGGGATGGACAAAGGAGGAACATGAAAACTGGCCTGGTTTCTTGCTCCCATTAGGTTCCATCTTTCCCACAATTCATTTGGGAAATGAGCCATCACAAGTCTGAGGAGAAGACACTTAAAAAACAAGGCATCATTAAAATAATATCGCAGCATCCTGAGAGACATGAAAACAAGCAACCATTAAACTGGCAGTGTTCCACCACAGCAGAACAGCAATTAAATATATTTTTTTTACATAAGTAAAGATTCCAACCACATAAAACCAGTTGATTTAACATATTTTCAGTCACAATTACCTCTGTGATTTGTCATGGTTTATGTGTATGCTACACATTTGCACAAGTGCACTTTGAGTTACCGTAACAATACTGCAGGTTAGGCTTTCTGTAAAATTTCTGTAAAATTTCATATTTTGGTTCGGGGTTTTGCAGGAAGCCCGGGAAACTGCCTCTTTGTCCCCTCACCGTGCAGACGGTGCAGAAAGTTGAGGAGGAAAACAACACATGAGTAGAGATACGGAGCAGAGATATGGTGGAATATCAAAATCTCGTGAGCATAAATGACATATGCGCAAGGGCAATCTGAGCATGCACAAACGACTGCGTGTGTGCAAGCAGTATTTTTCTCCTTGCACGGGCTTGTTCTTCTGCTTGCTCAAGAAACTTTGACCTGTTTGCTCGCTCACGGTTTTCTTCTTGACAGTAGATGGGTGGATCCAAAAACGTGCTTCTTAAAATATCAATTCAGATTGTGACAGAAGATCTTTCTTTCCCAAAATGGAAATCATCTATTCAGCCATCGTCTATATTTGCTTATCCTTGCAGGGTTTCGGTGGGGCTGGTGCCTATCTACAGCAGTCACTGGGCGGGAGGTGGGGCACACCTTGGACAGGTTGCCAGTACATCACAGGGAAACCCTGAGATACACAGGACAAACAACCATGCACACACATTCACTCTATAAGGCAATTTAGAGGGACCAATTAACCTAACAGTACTATTTTGGAATTATGGGGGGAAGCCAGAGTATCAGGAGAGGAACTACACATCCATAGGGAGAACTTGCAAACTTCACAGAGAAACACCCCAGGGCTCGGATTCAAACACAGGACCTTCCTACTGCAAGGCAACAGTGCCAACAACTGTGTTACTGTGAAGCATAACTTGGGATGAGTACCCTTCATATTTGAACTGATACAGTATGATACCGTTATTCAACGGTACCAGTTTTTGGTACTTTTGTGTGTGTTTATGTGGTAATAAATGCTAAACAGTTTAATAATAAAATTTCAAAAATGTTCAGTTTAACATATTTTTTTCTCAAAATATAACTTTAATGAATACATCAAAACAACATCCAACTGTTTTTATTGTAACATCTTGTTTCAAACATTTCTTCAATATGAAAATCCTTAACTGACTAAGCAGCTATATTGCTGGCTGCAGACGACGAGTCGCTAACAGATACAGGCGTGCTAACAGTGCCAAATACAGGAGTTGTAGCTGTAGATCTAAGGCTGACGAAAATTGTGCACTCTTCAGTCTTGAGAAAAATCTTGTGCTTAACCAGGTGCTTCCTCAGATTAGAAGCATTCCTGCTGCTGGCCTTGCACTTCACGTCACAAATATTGTAGCGAGCATAATCTGCATTGAATTTTGAAAAGTGAAGCCATATTTTCGAGCGCTTTCTATTAGCCATGCTTTGTTGACAGTACCAGCAGCTACTGACGTACAATGCTGTGTTCATGTCTGGCATGGAAAATCTTCCACTCTTCCACTCCCTCAGTGTCACAATGATGCGTTTAGGTACCGAAACATGGTACCGTTTGATTTTTTGTGAATCGGTACTCGGTAGTACCGACGGAATTTGGTCGGTACCTATAAAAGTACCTGATTCGCTACCTATCCCTAAGCATAACTGATGTAATTTCAGCTGTAAATGCAAAAGAAACAGACAAACAATCTTAGCAGCACATTTCTCACACAGAGTATCTATCCAGCATGAGATCTTAAGCAAAGGCATCACCATGTAACATTGTCCTCCTTGGCTATCTATGTCCACAATGGAAAAACTGTATTCTGATGCTTTCACTGACTTGCTTTCCAGTTGCAGCAATTCCTGTCTGACACTTACAGTAACCTGCTTCTAGAAAAACAAGTTTTTAGTGGCAAATGCAAATATGAACGTGTCCCAGGGTTGGAAGTTCCATTTCTACAGAAATCAGAAATAGGCACAAAAACACTGGCCTCACTTTATTAGTCACAACTTGCTAGTACCACCTTCAACTCCCTTTTGTCTTCAGAAGGGCCTTAATTCTTTGTTAGATTCAACAAGGTGTCAGAAACATTTCTCAGAGATTTTGGACCACACTGATGTGATAGCATCATAAAATTGCTGCAGATTTGCTGGCTGTACACCCATGATGGTAGTCTACTATTGTCTTTCTTTTTCCTCGAACTAATCTGCCTATTCTCCTCTAATGCAGCCTCCTCTAATGCATCCTCCATCCATATTGTTATAGTGCATCTTTATCCATTATAGTTTCAGGCCATTTAAAACCTTTTCCTGTTGTTTGTGTGAACAGGTCCCTCTTGAAAATGAGATTGTTGATGAATCTAAGCTGCAAAAAAAAGATTAAATAAAAAAGAAAGTTTCTTATGTAAACCAGAGAGAAGGTTGTGCGTAAAAACCCCAGCAGATCAACAGTTTCTGAAATACTCAGACCAGCCTGTCTGGCCCCAACAACCAAGTCATGTTCTATGTCACATAAATCTCCTTTCTTCCACATCCTGATGCTTTGTTTATGCTTCAGCAAAACATCTTCACCTTGTCTAGATGCCTAAATGCATCAAGTTGCAGTCATATGATCAACTGAATTGTTCTCTGTGGAAACAAGTACTTAAGAGTTGAGAGCATTCTGTCAACATTTATACTATGACAAATAGAAATACTTACAGCGCTACATTTTAAATGAAATCACTTGAAGTGTAAGTATGTAAGTATGTACATGTCCAAAGTAACCTTCCAAGCACAGGTCATGATGCAGGTGCTCTAACCATATTTGATTAAACACAGTTAAACTTTTCTTTCATGCAAATTGCAAGAATGCAAACCTTTATTCAATTAGTGCTGTGGTTGTCATAATCCATGGGTGTTTGGGTTTTGGTTTTCATTTGTGTTTTGATCATTTTTTTATGTTTTTTTTTTTTATTGTTTATGGGTTGCTATATTCAGTTAATTTCTCTGTGTTCATTGTTGCTGTTAGGGTCTTACCATACAGGGCCATTCTTTTGTGTTTAGATTTTCCCTTTCTTATTTTCTTGTCGTCTATCCATTTTCATTTGTTCTCTTGTTAGTTTCTGGGTTTTTCTCTTTTTGATTTGTAGATATTCCTTGTGTGTCTTAGTTCAGTTCATTTGTGTTAATGAATCTCTCTCTCTCAGTTCACCTTCTCTTATTCCAGCATTGCTGTTCCACATCACCTCTGATTAGCTCACCTGGTTGTCACGACATTCCCCACACCTGCCTCAGCATATAAGCTCCTGGATTTCATTGTTCATTGCTGGATTCTTCCATTAGTATCACCCTGGTTCCATGTTCTCTTCTCATTGTGCTATATATTGTAGCATTTTAATTTTCATTATCAAAACCTTTCACTTTTTCTCTTTGCACCTGGTCTGCCTGACACTGGTAGAATAATGCTTAGCTAAAATATTTAGAGCTCAATGTGGCTGCAGACAAGCCACATTGAGCCAGATCAAGTTTAATATTATTTTATATAATTTTAGCTTCATTAGTTTGTTCAGCATTGTTGGTGAGTTGTTAATTAGTAGTTATTACAATGGAAGACTGTATCATGTTAGACAACGAAGAGGGCAGAGGTGAAGGGTTGAATAAGGACAAACAAGGACAGCAAGAAGGCACTGAACACGCAGTGCAAAGTCAGAGGACAGAGGAAAACATTGTGTAACAACCAAAATAAAATTTTCAAAATTAAGTCTTAAGAAAAAGAGGTAAAGTATGACGCAGTTTACAGTAAAACTATATTTTTTATGGTGTTTTAGGTTCAAAGCTGTCATTAGTCCTGGGCATTAGAGACTGACACCCAGGATGTTTACTGTATTGCTCAAGATGAAGGCCGACATTCCATTTAAATTCCACATCTTTATTAAGAAAACAAGCTAATTTGTTTTCATTGTTTCTGCATTTCATACAATTGGTTTTCTCTCCTCAAAACGTGATACGACTGCTCTGTCAAAAACCCAAGCACCTCAACAACACACAGTCAGGGGACAGTGTAATAGTAAGTTGTCTCAGTGGTATAATGTAGTTGGGTTTAATCATTAAAATCAGAGACGGGGCTGTGACTGATGTAGAAAAAGTTTCCCCCTGTTGCTGAGGTAACAGCTGAGCGGATCTGCTTCCACCACTGAATCAGGTTGGAGGTTTTTATCCAGCTCATCTCATTAAAGGGCTCTGAAACATTTTGTCATTATTTATGAAAACAATAAAAATGTCTTATATTAGAGCATATGAGTAAAACAATAAAGAGCACATTAAACATTGCAATAACACAAAATAGCAAAACAAAATTTTAAACTGTAATGTGTAGAGACTGAAACACCCTTAACTATTTCTCCTCTTCTGATCAGTATGTCTTTTAATATGAATCTCTTGCAAAGTTTTTCAAAGCAGAGATCAATTTCACTGGCCAATTTCTTTGAACATCGGCTGGCTTTCCGGTATTTTTTTTCTCCAGTGCTCTACCATATTTCTGGTCCAACTCATTGGGCTCCAATACAAAAATACACAAAAATCACGCACAGGTCCTAAGATCTTCAGTTGGTCATCTACATTATGCATTTTGTGCCTAGGACACAGTTAGGGTGCTGATTAAATGAGGAAAATAAACACCAAAATAAAAACAAATGATTGAGTGAATAACACATTTAAAAATCAAAAGAAAACAATTTTGACAGTTTCACCTAAAATGATTTCAGTAAAGCCTTATTCAGTGACAAAATAAATTATGACAATAATAGGTGTGATTTAAAATCTTTCCAAGGGAATGTATAATCATAATCATCAATAATCATCAGAAATAACATATTTAGCTGCTTATGTGTGTTCAAAGGTCTGGTTAAATTTTCAACATATATAAAAGTAACATTGACATCTAATTTAAAGACTAAGAATTGGGAAAAATTAATACAATTTGATTACTTTCTATATATTTGGATCCTTTTAATTATTTAAGAAAGGAATAATATGGAGACTGAGGAGTTTCACACTTTAGTGAAACAATAAGATCTTAACAGGAACTTAGGGAGATGAGGGGATCATATTAATACAGAGAGAAGCTGTTTTTTGACAAAATTAGCAGAAAAACATATTTTAAGACAAATCTAACCAAATGTGATCATCAAATTTTTCAAAATACATTTTCATCTTTCACAAAGTCTGTTTTTTATGTTTTTGTTTTCTTCAGCTGCAAACAATTAAAAATAACAACCAAGTAACACATTTTTGTTTAATTCTCATTCATCACAAATCTTCACAAACACATCTTTAGGGTTAAGAACCGATGCAATATTTACTTTATCATTTTAGAATTAAATGACAAGTAACAAGGCTGCTGCTTTATAACAAACGGTAAGTATTTCTGGGTTGGGCTAAGTCCACAATGTTTCAGCATCCTAACAACACCTCTGCAGGGGTTGTTGTGTTTGAGCAGTGCATGGAGTAAATCATTTTGTTCTCTAAGGCCCCTTTTCGAACACTGAGCACGTACTTCCTTAAATGTCTTTGCATCGTACTGTGAGATATAAGAGATATTAGATTTAAGTGAGTATTGTTCTTTTTTTATTCAGAACACCCTCATAGTGAATGACCAAGTGTCCTCTTTCTTTGGGCTGCAAGGACTTTTTATCTCTTGTCCCATAAACTGACACGATGTCCCAGATTTTGACTGGCTCCATTTTTCAACAAAAACAAAACTGTAGGATCCAAAAGAAGTACATAAGTAGTAGGAGTATATATAATTGCTACTTATTTATGTCCACAGTTATTGTTATTACTCAGTTCTCTTTGGAATAATTGGTCAATGTCATGAAACTATTGACAGAACACCTTCACAAGGTTGAAGGCACACTGTTCTTCACGTTTTTTTCATGTTCTGACTTCTGTTTTGAAGCCGCTCAGTGGAGAAGAGATTTAAATGTGTACAAGATTAAGCTTAGCATTGTTCAGGAAAGCTTGTGTTCAAATAACACATCTCTTCTTATTAACAGCAACTGGGTCAAGCAGGTTAAACTAAAATCGCTTTATAATGGCGAGTGGTGCAGAGAGAGTGACTGACTACGTGGAAAGGTGCAATTGTAAAACTGGAGGATTTAAATACACAAAGTGTCCACCACCCTCTAAAGATTAGCATTTCACCCATTAAACATACACAGGCTCAGGCATTAGTGGCAATTAGAAACAATCCAACATTCCAAATACACTTTATATTGTGAGCATGAATGCCTCAAACTAAAAATATGATGCCCTAGCAAATATTGTGTCTAAGCAGTGCTTTGTGATTGCAGTCTTGAAGACACTGATATTGCTAGGAGGGTTGTCATCTTCAACACATTGTTGCCATCCATTTAAAAATGTGGCTAAAAAGTGAAAGCTAATTCTATACAAACAAAAAGATGTTAAATGTGCTTAAAAGTGTTTTTAGGGTTGATCTAATGGGCCAACCAAGCCTGACTTTAACGTCTTTGTTTAGACTAAATCTGGAAACAATTTTTTCACAGTTTCAACTTAGTTTTTGGGCTAATTAAAGACAAGGATTAGCCAACTAAAACTGCCAAAAAGAGTTTTCAGTGGGCATCCAGGGTTAAACTTTGTTTAATAACTTTTTTCATAAAAGGAGGCTGAAATATTCAATCCAACCCCAAGGCAAATTGTTGCTTAAGAGAAACAAAAATGCAAGTTAATGTTAAAGAACAGAACAGTTGCAGCATGTGCAGGGCCGACCTAGTTTAAAGATGCTTCCCAGAATGTCTTTATCCATAGACACCTCTAATTTTCCTTGTCTCTTGCATGGTTGTACCATAATGCTCAACACTGGCAGTATAGATTCTTGGGTCAAGGCTGCTGCACAAGTTGATATTCCAAGGTCTCCCAGTTCTCCACAGAGACTTCCAGGGTTGTAAGTGTCACCTTCCTTAAACATCTTTCATCTCTTTCCATCTGGCTTTGCTCAAGCACTAAGTATTTCCTCCATGTCGGTTATGCTTATGCCATCAATACTGCCATCAAAGGTTTCCTTCAAGAAATAGGAAAAAGTATGCCATTCACTTCAGCCAATTGAGTCCGTTTGGTTATTATGAGGATCACGTTTTCTGCAGAACTTTACAAATACAAATGTGCAGCAAAGATCAGAAGACCAGACATAATGAAAAATCAAACCGAGGGTCTCTCATTGTCTAAGCCAAACTGCTAATAATTAGCTGATAATAAAAACTGACAAGCATGAGATGACATGGAAATGGATGTCACAGCCTTGAGGCCAAAGGACTTGCACCTCAGTTTTTGTTGGATTTGTTTCAACAATATAAAGTTTTGCAAACGCATGTTCTCATTAATCTAATACCAGGGGTGAAAGTAGTTTTAAATTCTTGCCGGTACTCATGGGCAGAGCTAGAGGGGGGCTGAGGAGGCACTGGGGGCATATATGCATGCATATATATTTATATATATATATATATATATAATATGTGTGTGTCCAAGTCCAAGCTCAACCTAATATATATCAATTGTTAAAGAGCTGCCATGTATGAAACAATGATTAATAATTTTCTGATGCATAACTCTTCATCTTCAGTTTCCATCATTTCTTGGAGCAAAGAAGCTATTGTTCTCTACACTGTGGTCAAGTTTTGATTTCAGTTAAATTAAAAGTGTGAAAGTCCGGTTGTTTTCGCATTTTTTATTTAAAAGTCTGTAGATGGTAAGTGATTTATTGTTCGTCCTGTCCCAATGCAAGGGGCGTTTTTGTATGTCTGTGCACCACCTATGTAAAATTTCCCAGGCTCTTAAATCGAATGCACCAATCTCCTTGGCAACCGTTCTGTATTGGGGGTAAGCGCGCATGCGCTCTCATGTAGTGTATGTGAAATCTCTGTTCATAAGCGGTGTTTTGGAGTTGTGCTGTGTTGTTGTAGTTCAACAAAATAACATGAAACACAACTAGTTACTCTCCCTTTGCTTTTATCTGGGGTATTTAGCAGCAAGCAGACAGACATTAAACATAGCGGTGCTCGTTTTAAAGGCTGGCCGTTCACAAAAGCCTCGAGCTCCGAGGGGAGAGAAGGAAAGCAAGAGCATTGAGGCTCCAGCATAGCAGAACAGTTCAGAAACTATTTGGAATGAGGGGAAAAAAGCTATATTTATGTTTTAGACTGGCTTTTGGTAGCGGATCTGATGTTCTTTGTGTGCTCGTGAATTTTTGCAGCCGTAACTGGTTCTAGATGACAGCTTCATAGCAGACAGCCGTTCCTCGCTCTTCCCGGTACTGCGTACCGGCGCAGAATCTTTTAGTGGTACACAGTACCGGACCGTACCGGCTCACTTTCACCCCTGTAATTATGTGAATATTAGACTTTCACATATTAATTAGAAAAAAAGTTCAACATTGTATCGGTCTTCTTTCTATAAATATCAGGGTATAATTTATTGCCTAACTTGATCCAGGCCTGACTGTACAACATAAGTCTTCATCCCAACTCAATCAGTAGAGGTCTTTTAATTGGGGTTACTGGTAAATAACATATTTACAGCATAATAGTGAATTTTAGTAAGTCAAAACGAACTAGTCTTAAAAGTTATAGGACCTTTGTTTGTGAGATGAGTTTGAGACCATCTCTGGTTGGTATAGACACTTCAGTTTTTTTCTCCCATCAGTTCTACAGTATGTGAGTTCAAGGTTATTTGCTCACATAATAATAGGCAAAAAAAATCTAGGTCAGGGTACAGAGAGGATGATGCTGGTTCTTTTTTTGGCCTGTAAACAGCCCCAAACAAGTACCAGGTTTGCAGAAACGTATGGTGCATAGGTTTTATTCTTCTGACTGAACTGTGGAATCCATTGACCTAGCAAGTTAAGCCCCAAACAACTTTTGGGGACAAAGCACTGTACAGGTTTTACACCACAGTCTTCATACTTAGTTTTGATATTTGGATTGCATTTGTTGGCAGTAAAAATATAATTTTCAGTTCTATGGTGTAAAGGTTTGTGTGAAATTGATAATTCACAGAAGTCTTGGACTATTTGAGCCAGGTCTGTGTCGTTGTAGTGTCTGATCTATCTTGATGAAGGAGGTAAACGTGTCTGCTATTGAAAGTTAACAGCATGCCACAGTATGGGTCTTCCTTATTGATGCAGGATTGCGGACACTCCTCTCACAAATCATTCACTTCCTTCAGACCCCCTCTCCATGGAGCTCGAAAGACCGTCCTGACACCCTTGTGCCCTTTTTCATCAAGCTTCCCATCCAGTTTTCTCTCCTTCTTGTATTACAGTCAACTTTTTATTCCTTTCAGAAGGTCTCATCATCATCCCTAGCACATTTGACCCTTCTGCTCTCCGCCTTGCAGAAATTTACCAAAGCCCCATTTTTTTTTTCTATTCAATGAAGGCTGCTTTACAGCCACACCCAGGCTGCTGCTTTGCACTGTGACAGACTCGGGGCTCACAGGGGAAGTGAGCTAGAGAAGCAGGCAGAAAGAAAATGAGGGAGAAGGGAATACTGGATGGATAAGAAAGAATTAAGAAGCAAAGAAAAGTGGATGGCAGCATGGTGGGATAGATAAGATTGACAGAGTGAGGAAGACGGAGGTAAATGAGACAGACTCCGAATGTTTGTGCACATGCATGTGTGTGAAACAGAGATAAAAAGTCGAGTAAGAGTAACAGAAGACTTAGGTCCTTCAGACATATCTCCCGCCTGCAACCCACTCCAAGTGTCTTCCTGTTTCAACAACAGTCAGTCTGGGCATTGCTCCCTGCCTAGTCCCAGATCACATCACAACGCTGTCATAAGCAGGGTCACTCTCCAGCACACAACCCTGTTTCATGTATTGTCTTGTTTTTTTTTTCCACTTGTTTCCTTCTCAGAGCAGTATTCTCACGTCAAGCCACCACTTCACCTGTCAAGTCAGTCCCACACTAAACGCTCACTGAGTGTGTGATGTTTCCACCTATACTGCCCCACCAACACCAACAGAAAGCTGGAGTTTTAGATGTGCAACTGTTTCTGAAGAGCAGGTTCTTGGATGTACAGGAGATTTTGACACAAATTGAACTTCAAAGGCTAAATTTGTGAAATAACCTAATTTTTGGAACTGTGTCAAAGCTAAAAGCTGGGAGTGTTAAATGTTTTTAAAAAATGTTAAGTACAGCCAGCTCTAAAATGTTTCATTTTCTAATTCTCCACACATTTCATTTATATACAGGGGCTGGCAAATCTATCCACACCCCTTAAAAATTTTACCCTTTGAACTACAAACTTTAGTGTCTCTGTGGAATTTTATGTGATGGACCAATACAAAGTAAAGAATACAAGTGGAAGGAGCATATTAAATCGTTTTCATCCCTCTTTTTAAAGTAAAAATCAACTCCTCTGGGTTAATAGTTGGCTCAAGTTCTTTCCTTGGTATGTCTACCACGACTGTGTGAAAATTCACACAACAGGCATTCCAAAGTTCTTCACACAAAATCAAGCTATTGCATAAAAAGAAACAAATGTTTAAATTTCGGATATTCTTGAACCTTATGCTTCAATCACTTATTAGTGATAGAGCAAACAGTTTATTAGTAAGACTCTTCAATTAAAAGCTGCTGTAAACAAAATTGTTTTCAGTCCTAATTTAATGAAACTCACAGTTTCTACGCATTTGTTTGAAAGCTAATGAAGACAGCAACTAAATTCTGCCCTCTTGTTTAATTCTTGTCCTGAATAAGCAGATCTCTAAAGACCTGAAGATTTCAAGCCCATGTAGTTCTTTATAGACCAATAGCAACATTTTAAACACTATCTTTTTACAAATAGTTTGAGCAATGATCTCTATCCTTTCATTTTAAGGACCAAAAACATCACTTCTTTCTTATCCACATTAAGCTGGATTAAATTCTTAGCCTCTCAGGCATTGATATTATGGACACATTGAATCAGTGACTGTAGTAGGCTGTGGTCATGGGTTGACACACAGAAATAAATGGCTATATATTTTTGGTTCTTGTCCTCCAAAAGGTAGGACAGGTCGACAGATTCTCCCTCCTGGGGTGCAGAACTCTTTAGCCCTTCCCTAGGTACCATGGGAATCTTAGCTGCTTCTCTGATTAATATTCTTCTTTACTGGCCCATCACTTTAGGTGGACAGCTGTGCCTCTTGTTTCCAGTTTCTTTGATGGTTTGAGCATCACTCTGTGCAATTGTTCAAAGCACCTCTTTAAAAATTAGCATTACCACAACTTTTTTCTTAACCTCTCTAGTGTGTTCTTGGTCTAGATGATCCTTTTTCCAAAAAGCTACGTGATCTTTACAGAACAGCTGCATTACTACGAGAATAATTTACATATAGGTGAACCCTGTTTATTATTGACACGACTTCTGATGTCAGTTAGTCGCACTTGAATTTATATAGGAATTTATATAGGAATATTGAAGGGGCTAAATAAACCAAATAAAAATGATTTTCCTTCTACTGTGACACACACTGCTTTGTGTTGGTCAATCCTGTAATACCCCAGTAAAATATATTTCAGTCTTTTAGCTGTAACAAATTGTGAAAATATGTCATGGGTAACTGAGTTACCCAACCCAACAGGAACTGATTAAACCATGAATTATTTCTCTATAATTATAGTTAGTATTTTTAGAGAACATCTGCCTCCAGGAAATATTTGTATAACTAAAACCTCAGCACTTCCATCAGCCTACTCTTGTTTCCCTCCACTTCAGCAGGTGGTCTATGATGATTGCCTGGGGTCTCATCCTTGCTAGGTGTCTTTTGAAGGAGTTTGGGTTAGGGAGCAGAAGAAACCAGCCTGCCCATTATTTCCTCTTCTTTGTCTGTATATGTACGTATGTGTCTCCAGAAAACAATCGGATAAGTGGCATCCTGACCTCGCAGACGGAGCCCTACGACCTGTCTTTCTCGCGCTCCTTCCAGAGCCTGTCTCATCTGCCACCCTCCTACGAGGCGGCCATCAAAGCCGACCTCAGCCGGTTCTCATCCCTGAAGAAACTCAGTAGGTCCAAGTTCACTGCACTAATGCAAGAGAAGGATCCCAGTCCTGGTGCCTGCATGATACAAAAGAGAAATCTGAAAAAAATAAATAAAAAAAACGCATTATGTGTGCTTCTCTGACGTCTAATTGGAAGCTACTGGGGGACTTTAAGGTATTTTAGCTGAAGAATTTAAATTGCCTGCTCTTTGAGGATATCTAACAAAAGTACTCATGCACATTCACCAGACGATTTTGCTGCTCCCAAATGAGTAAATATGAGAGTAAATCAAAAAAGCTTTGAATCTACATGAGAAATCTATTTCTCAGCTCTGATCCATCAAAAAATCAGTAGAGTCATCTCAAAGAAAATATGAGTCATTAATATTCCTGGCTTTTTTGTCTCTACTTAAAGACTGCAGCCACCTATTCCCTCAGAGTGTAGAAGTGCATTAAGTGGTGTGTTGTACCCAGCACAGGCCAGGCTCGGTTTCGTATTGATTTAGAGGAGCTACACTGAATTTCTGCTGCGTAATGAGGTCTCCTCTCCTGATATCCTCTAAGTGAAGCGCAACTTTTTTTTGAGGCTTGTGTAATCTCATCAAGATTGAACAACATCACTGCTGGCATGTGTTCAAAGTGAAGGATGACAATCTACAGCTCATCTGGTCACAGGCACACACAGCAGCAGCTGCCAGGAGCCATTTCTGGTTAAAGTGTAAAATGGTTTTGGAGCATGCAGAGCTAGTTATCATCTCTTAATGTGAAAAATGGTTGCAAAAATTAAGGTAACAGCTTTTGATGGGCATTAAAACAAAACAAAATAGGTTAAATTGTGACAACAGAAGCCCACCACAGAGACAGTGTTGAAAGCGTACAAATATCCTCAGGCAGTGTCCTTCAGTCTTGCTAACTTTCTTTCTGCTTCCAAAGCAAATTATTTGTTGCAGCAAATAGCCAAAAGGCTCTGCTGTTTCTTTTTGTTGCTTAACTACTGTGTGCATGCTGATGGATCATACTGGATTGTGCGAGCGGGAAGATAAAGCAGCAGTTTCATTGTTGGGATAATAAAAGAAAATAATGCTTCTGCTTATTAATGCAAATTGCTATCAAACTGAAGAAAAAACATTTATACTGTTGCCATGTAGGACAGTATACATCTCAAGTTATTCATTCACTCCATTATAATATGGTTGATGAGCTTGCATTGCTCTGCCCAGATCGTGCTGACTATTATGCTTGAAAAAGGAACATCTTGTTTTTATTATCTCTCATAATAAATCGATTTGCAGCGAGCGCCTGTGGCTTGCCAAAGAGGATTTTGGCTGAATCAAATATGGACAGGTGGCATGAACACTTTTGCACCCATTATTGAAGAAGATAGCATCACGCACAAAAGTCATTTAGCAGCTCTTCATTAATTATTCTCACTTGCATTCCATCCTAATTTAGTACAGTACCAGTTATTCTCTGACATTTATGGACACTGATTCAATGTTTCTTTGACAAGACATCTGGCCCAACGTTTATGAATGTATGCCACTATGTTTGTAATTCAGTGATGAGTCTTTATGCATGTATTTTTGTTGTGTGGCATGACCTTCATTTTTTGTTCTACAATTGATTGCCTCCAAATGTGTTTCTGTCACTTTGATCGTCCTATAAATGCATGTCTTCTTGTCTGCGGACATAAGTAAGGAAAGAGGCAACGGCTCAGTAATATGAAACCTCCTGCAGCTCTCAAGGATGACCTGTTTTTGCATTGAAACAAGTAGCATTCCAGCATGTTTGTATAAAGTGCCTGTATGTTTCCATCCATGTAATGACCATATCTGTTTCTAGACTTTCACATGACCTTTGAAAAATTTCCCCTCCACAGCCAGGGCTGACTGTAGCATTCCCAATGAAGCCTGGATATGTGGATGTTGTGTGCCTAGCATGTAATATGCAATTCCTCTATTTTCTATTGCCCTTCATGAGCTTGGAAAGGTGAAACACAGATGGGTCTGTCAACATCACTCTCTGCCTTGTGTGCAATGTTCTACACTTCCAATTGATTCAATTTTTTCCTTCTTGTTCAAACAACTTCCTGTGTTTTCTTGCTCTTTCAAATCCTGGATCTCTCTCTTCACCGCTTGCCTCTTTTTCTTTTTCTAATTATCATTTCCTCTGTAGCAGATAAAGAAGTTGATGACTACTACACCCGTAAGCGCCACCTGCCTGACCTGGCAGCAAGAGGCACTCTTCCTTTGCATGTTCTCAAAATGAGTCAAGAACAGGTGGGTGCACAAGGGTTGGATTTGATTGAGAAGTCTTTAAAATGAGGTCATGTTCTCTGAAGTTTGAAGTATAAGTGCTGGCTCTAAACAGCTACACTTGAAGGCCTTCAAAGCTATGTATATCTATCACTAGGTTTCAACTAAACTGTTTCAGATTGTGAGTAAAATTCACCTTAGTCATATTTTTGCTCTCCAGCATCGGGAACAGCAACAGCAACTCCAAAACCAGCCCCCACAGTCCAGTATCTCCCAGGTCCCCACTCAGTCACAGTCCACACAGCAGCAATCCCAGCAAAGGCAGAGGCCTCGCCGTGTCCAGAGAGCCATGTCCCAGGACCGTGTCCTGGTCCCACAAAGTGGTCCACATCAGGACTATAACATGTCTCCTGAGGGCATGTCCCCTTATGGAGGCCGAATTCTCTCAGATGAACAGCTTCTGTCTGCTGAACGTCTTCGTTCTCAAGAGCGTCTTCTACCACAGGACCGTCACACCTCCCAAGATCGCCTGTACTCCAAGGATCGCATGTATTCCAAGGATAGACTCCTGTCCCAGGAGCACTTGTATTCAAAAGACCGCCATTACTCTCAAGAGCGCCTCTATTCGCAAGACCGCTTGTACTCGCAAGACCGACTCTTGTCCCAAGATCCTCTTCTGTCGCCAGACAAGCTGATGATGTCATTGAAGCGTGGCATGGTCAGCAGCGTTTCTGGTGGCTTCCGTGGCAGTGACAAGTCAATTTCTCGCGCCATCTTGCACACTGATGTGTTCACCCCATCCACTCCACTAATGGATCGTTACAAGATGACCAAAATGCACTCCCATCCCAGTGCCTCGAACAATGGTGGTAGTGGTGGTGTTAGTGGCAGTGGTGGTGGCAGCGGGGCACCAGGGACAGAGGTAGCTGTGCATTCCAATACTTTAGCCATGAACCAGACAGCAAATAAGAGGCAAGTTTTTGCCTCTAGACGAACTCACACTGTGGAGCAGCTCCACTATATCCCACAGCACCACCAGCAGCAACAACAGCCACAACACTACCGCACAGGCAGCAAGACTGAAGTGACTGTGTAACAGCAGCCCCAACCTGAACTGTGCTGGAAGAATCACCGCTGTACCAGGCAGTGGGGTTGATTGCAGAACATGGTTACACTTGCCACCTTGTAGAGTAGGAAGTTGTGACTTAATTTTCCTTAACTGAAGATTCTAGGACCAAGATCATCCACTAGCTTACTGTGAGACCGGAACAATGAACTACACTGTACACTGCAAAACATGCCCAGCAAGATTTGGAGCCAGATAGGGTTGTAGAAGGGGTGAGGTTGGGAATTGTCAAGTTAACCTGTCTAATATAACGTCCGGTTTCTGGATAAACCTATTTGTCCACAGTCTATGGCCTGCCTCTGTATATGTTTTAGTGGAAACATTGACTGTGTCTGTTTAAGCCTTCATCAATCCCCTTTATCCCAAATCTGTGACTTTTTCTGGCAAATCTTAAAGGGCTTTGCATGGTTATAGACAAGAACTGATTCCTCTGTGACTTCTGTTGTGCAACACAACATCATCACAGGCAATGAACATGAGGGAGCCTGTTACATCATTATAAATATATAAATAAAGAAATAAAATAAAGGAATAAAAAGAATATTTTTACGCCCCATCTAAGTACTAGCTCTAGAGAATCTCAAGAAACTGAAATGGATGTTTTCTGCACTTGTCTTTGGTGCCTTTGACAGATGTTCCGTTTCTGAATACCAAGTGGTTTTGTGGGTTACAAAGCACATTCAATAGAAAATATTCAGTTTTGGTTTATCTTTGAATTTCAGTAGTGATGGCTAGCTTGTTTTGTTTTTAAAACAATGACATTTGTTTCCATTTTTGCTTCCAGTAGACAAATGTAAATAAGCTATCCTAGAAGCCGTATCATGGACAAATCTGTACTGGATGAACTTTGTATTAGATTGTCTGTTTTAAATAGATCCTGAACAACTATAACTCATCACTGTTTTGTGAGATCAAGATAGAAACCCACTTAACCGAGTAACTGACAGGATAATTACTGTGTTTCTTTGAAAACTTGTTTGGACAAGCACTGAATGAATGTGCTACTAACAAAAGATATACCACGTTCATGCTTGGATGTAAACTGTATTCCATTGATATGGGAAGACTGGATTTTTTTTTTTTTTTTTGGATACAGAGTACAAGGCTTGTCAAATTAGGGTCAAATAAATCATCCATATTTTTCTAAACATGCGACATGGCTCAGTGAGATCTTTGTGTTATTTGTCTTTCTTTATTAAAATTGTTCCTATTCATTCAGACCATTCTGATTAAATTTTCTAGCTTTTCAGGTGAGTTGTGAAAATTACCCACAGGTGAACCACAGCCTTTGTAAAGTTTAATTATAGCAACGGGATCCCTTACCAATTATTTATGTTTTGACTTTTATTATGAGCAGACACAGAATACTTCAGATCCACACCGATTGCCTAGATATAAAAAAAATCAATAATAATCTTTAAATGCACAAAAAACTGTTTAATGGGTATTTCCAAATAGGAAATTACTTATTTCCTGAATTTATTTACAATCATATTAAGAAAAATAAAATACTAGTGCTAAGCTGCTCATAGGATCTTAATTTTGTATAAATCTAGATTAACGGCAAAGTTCAAGTGGGGTGTTGTACATTGTGGACTTGTACAATCTTAAAACATGTAACCTAGGTAACATGTGCAGTTGATGGTTATTTACACAAAAGCCAATCAGTATTTACATAGGAAATGGAGGTTAGAGGTAGTGTACTAATAGAGATTTTCTTGTGTGATGACAAAGACTTCTTGTCTTTGTCATTAGATATTCTGTTTTCTGTATGTTTTTCACACAGACATCAATGAAAGCACAGCACCTTCTGACTTCATTTCCCATCCAATGCCAATGCGACTCCGGTTTAAAGATTCATAAAGTAGAACTTGCATATTATCTGCTATGACATTTTTGAGATTGGAGTTGTGTTAAAACAGTGGAAGTGCGCCTCAGTCTTAACTCCTCTGGGACAAGCCCTTAGCATTAGTCCCCAGGTTCAATTAATCTGCATTCATACAAACTGAATATACTGTTAAAGTTATTAACTGTAAGTAAGATGTTTAGGCCCAACACGTTTTAACAACAATCTGATAAACACATAACTGCCTTTTACAGCCATGTTAAAATAATTAACCGTGGACATTGTTAGCTAAATTTTAGGGAAGCTGAAGGCCAATTAAAATGTTACTAAGCCCCCTCCAATAATTCTGATAATAATATTTATAGATTATTTTTTAATAAAAAAAAAGCCTCATGCAGAAATGTCTTTTACATGAAGAAGTAAGACTCAAAATACATTATCATTGTTGTCATTTTCCTGTAGCACTACAGAGGTAGGCTGGCATTAGGACCCAGGCAGAAGCTCCATGTGGTTATATTAATACTGCTGAGTGGGAGAGCTGTTTAGCAAAATAAATTCATAGTGAGTGACACACAAAGAAAAACTGTGAGTAGGTGTTACAGTTAAATTCCTAACTTTTACATCATAAAACGAAAAGGCAACATACCTTTTGGATGATTAAGCAAGTTCTTGGAGCTGTCAGTTCTTTGCCATGTTTTTTGGTGTTATGACAATAAAATTATGAAAATTGAACTTTAAGTTGACAAAACCACATGCCAAGAGTTAATTAAGTCATGCTTATAGAACAAATTAGGCCAAAATTGAATTACCTAAAACATATATGCAACATCCATACAGTGAAAAAATAGATAGCAATCCACTTTATAAAAAGACACATACCATTTTAATCTCACTGCCTGACAGTCGATCAGACTAAACTTCTCCTACTTTAGGTCAGTTAGGATTGCAAAAATTATTTGGATTGGCTAAATACCAGAGTATTTTTTAGATTGTTATTTTGCTTTTTATTTTACAGAGTGCTCACCAGTAACATGGCTGACTAAGTCCCATTGTTTACCCAGCAACTGAGCAAACTGACTTCTGACAGGATGAAAACTGTCTTCTTTCAAATAAAACTGGAACCAATGGAATGGTTTGTTTGAGGTGTTTTTTTTTTTGTTTTTTTTCTACAGAAAACATTTAAAAATTACATATTATTTTCATATACAGTCATATTCAATAAACTGAAATATCACTGAAAAGTTAATTTCTTATAGTAACTCAATTAACTAAGTGAAACACATATCGATTAACTATGCAGACTGATGTTTTTAAGCCTTGAAATTTGTTAAATATGCTAAGTTTCCGTTTACAGCTAATGAAAACATTAAATTTATGAATTAATTATTTATTAATTAATGAATATTACATCAGACCAGTAAACACCAATATCATTTTAAATACAGAAATGTGGACTAAATGAAAAGTATGTTTAATATCTGCTTAAATGTTATTTTCAAAAGGTAGGCATAATCTGACAAATTAGCCTAATTGTAACCGATTTCTCAAAAATAATTGTTCATACAAGATTGTACATTTGATCTATTCAAAAAATTATCTTAAAAGAGGACCTTGAGCAGCAGCCATGGCCCTCAGGGTCTCCCAGCACACCTATTTCAAATGATCACATTACCTCTTCAGCATGTAATGAAATGCTTCAGTAGCCGGTTAATCACTTGTTCATTTAAGTTAGGTGTGTGGCAAAGGGAAACAACTAAAACATGCAGGACAGTGGGCTCTGATGACCAGGATTAAGAGACCCAGGCTTAGAGGGCCTTGACAGTTCGCCTATACCAAGAAAAGCGTACGGAGCAGGTCACATTCAGAAAGTAAGCCTTGTCTTTCAATATCAACGTCATTGTGAAGGGTGAAAAAACAGATTCACAGTTCACAATTGTTAGATCAGAAAAGCAGTGAACACGAAAATAGGCTTGGCGGTACATCTGACAAAAACCAAACACAGTACACCTACAAGCTCGGTTTCCACATAGAATTAGATACCAATCAGATTGGGACCCTGAGCTGATACTTCAAATTGGATTGGGATATTTTCTGCATTTTTCTCATGAAATACTAGATTTTTGTTAGGAGCTGCCAATAGAACATCTATTGTACTTGTAAAAATGTGGTTCAGGTTTTAAAAACTGTTGGAAACCCATAGTACATCATACTGCTGCACCTACAATAGACAGACAATTGGAGCACAGGATGACGAAGTAGTGGCAGACGTTTGCCTGCCTTGATAAACAACTTTTTTAATTTTCATCATGTGGATGGTTAAGTTTGTGTCCATTGGCCAAGACTTTAAGCACAGAAACCTATTAGCAGGCCCATTTAATGACTGATCTTTGCACATATTGCCTGGTTGAACTACAGAAGGATGGCTAAAATAAGCTTGTTGTTACAAAGTAAGGAAACTAATTATGCTGTATTTAGTTAATAAATAGAAATTCAATGTCAGTTTGATTAAAAATCAGCGACATGGGCAAAATGCCAGGCAACAAAAATGCTAATGAAACATTAGAAAAACAATGACTGTAGACTGACTGTAGAATTTGCAGATCAAATGTTCACATAATGGACTATTTACACAGGGTGTCTTTTCATCATGTCAGTTATGATGTCTTCATCTGCAAACATTTCCACTGCTCTATTAAATTGCTCTTTCCAAACCTTCCACAGCATTGGATTTTCATTAGGATTTATGTTAGAAAAACAGAAATCTCCTTCCTATTCTGCAAAGTACAGTGAAAACAACACAAACAAAGAAAACTAAAATCTGGACATATACAAAAAGATGGAACTGGACCTATGGCACAGGTAGCAACTGTATCTTGATATACACCTGTGGCCATGAAAGTGAGTGAAACACCTGAATTCAATCATTTTGTAAGGTGTCTAAATAAAGTATCTGTCTATGGCAGGTAAAGAAACAACAGCTGATCATAATTTCACAGACCTTAATTTCAAGAAACGAACTCTTAAAGGCACCACATGGTGGGGTGTTCTGTGAGAGGCATTGACTCTGCGCAGATCCTGCTTCTATTCTCCTTCTCCAAACGCAGCAAAGTTAGGAAAAAAAAACCATAGTAATAAATTTGGCTTTTCAATTTACACTGATGCTCAATCCCATCAGCATTTAAATGAAAATAAGGGATTGCAATCAAACTGAATAATATGAATGGGAGAGCAGCTTAAATGTCACAGGATAGATGTGATACTCTAATTCATATTGAAGACACCAACCAAGACAATGTTTCTCAACAACTTAAAATGCACAAACATTGTATTACCTCTCTGTTCTGTTGTTCTTGCAAACATGAACCGAGGCCAGAAAACATTACCTTTCGATGTTTTTCTGTTCGCTGTTTGCCTCTAGGTTTTGCAACCTGGTGGTGCTGACAGTGAGAACGCTCAGGCAGATTATCATTTCTGACAGCTAAACAGATGTCAGTTCAGTCTTCAGCAATGGCATGCAAAGAATGTAATTCAAACATTTTTTTAAAAGAGAAAAATAAGCTTGTTCTCCAGCACTAAACAGGAAATTACAACTATTGCTGGAGTTGCTGAAAAATAAAGACAAAAGATGGGCAAATCAGAAGAGTTATATGTTTCTCTTTTTTTCTTTATGTTATTTTTGCCAAGCTATTGAAAGATCCATGATACATGTATATAAATTTAGGCAAAATATTTTCCATAAATTCCTGTCACTTGCTATGTTACACACAGAAAACTCCGTGTTTAATTTCAGGTGTTTGCACAGATCTCATGTGTTGCTGGATGGCACAGATCCCATCAATGTCTGTGTTTTAGAAGGCTCAAATTTCCCACACAAATGGATTGCCTCTTCCTTTTTTATTAGCTAAACACAGCAGTAACGTCTAGTCCTCCAGAGCTGGTGTCTTGCAATTTTTACATGTTTTCCTGTTCCAACATACCTAAATCTAGTCACTCAGCACAGTCAAGTTGTACAAACTTATTTCTAAATACCTAATAATTGGATCAGGTGAACTGAAGCAGAAAAGCATCTTAAAGTTGCAGGACACCCCTGAAAGGGGTGGAAGCAGGAGTCACACATTACAAAATAGGAGCGTTCTTGCCAAGCAGAATAGCTCAAATACCAACATTAGTTTTTAGTTTTTTTTCCCCAATTATGATGTAATTTGTAGTTGTTTGAAGCAACAAATCAAAATGTAATGATAAATGGGATAGCCCCAGTCAGAACTAGACTTGCTGTTCAATTGACCAGTAATATTATTTTAATTATGTTGAATATAAATATGAACATATATAAATATAAACAAATACACATGTAAACATTGTGGAATCTTGGATTGGGATTTTTGTAATGGACCCAAAATGCAGACAGGTAGGAGCAGCTCAGTGAATTACAGACGGTTTAATGAGAAAACAAAAACTTGCAGCTTGGCATAAGCAAACACACATAGACTGACTTCGCATGGCAAAAAGGTGAAAGCAGTGAGACTGATTGTGTGAAGAAGGTGGACCGGATGAAGTTGATTATGATGTCAGTGGCTAAGAGTAGAAACCAAAACATGACTGGAAACAAAGCAGAAATACAAAGACACAATCTAACTAAAGGAAATGTCGTGCAGAAAAAACAGAACTGAAAATGCACCATTAACAGAAGACAAGAATAAGTAAGCAATTAAATCTGATCAATGAACAATAAAGCACCACCTGGAGAGAACATAATGATCAGACCAGACCCAAAACTAAAATGTCCATAAATTATGACAGAGAGTCTATAATTTTAAGCTACTTTAACTTTCACTGGTGTTTAGTAATAGAAAAAGTCACCTGTTGATTTTTTAAGATCCTCATTTCATAGGTATACAACTGCTGTTCAAAAGGTGGTAGTTCCTTTAAGCGCCTTTATAACTAAACTAAC
Organism: Characodon lateralis; assembly: GCA_036250325.1. Taxonomy (NCBI): domain Eukaryota; kingdom Metazoa; phylum Chordata; class Actinopteri; order Cyprinodontiformes; family Goodeidae; genus Characodon; species Characodon lateralis. Next base: position 23,979 of record JAHUTJ010000716.1, read on the forward strand.
AAGTTATTAACTTAAGAACACTGTGTTTTCTAGGCATATTACGCACATTTTAAATGTGCTTAATTTTCCTTACCTCAAAGGACGAGTTTTTTCTCAGGATGGACAGAACCAAAGGCAGAACTAAGTCCAAGAATTAAATCAAAAAAACAGATGACAGCTGCTAAACTATATAGGAGTAAGACAATGCATGAAAAAGGATGACTGATAGTTCTGTCAATAACACCACAGATGGACAATTTTCAATTAACAGGTGAGAAGGAAGAGAAGACGGGGCAAATAACTTCCCACAGGTGACAAAGCAGGACAGATTTTAATACACAATTATTTTAACTTTATGATCCACAGACACAAATGCCCCAAAACATAACAATTTCCTGTGTTGTAACGGATCTTAAAGATTAATATTCAAAACATGAAATAAATAAATGCAGATTTTAGTGTGGACAGGGATAATTATAGCCACTATGATCCCAGTACACTCCTAAAAGCACAAAGAAGGTGCTTTTTCTATGCATGACTGCTCAAAATATGCTCTGCACAGGCACTGTCTCCCTGAAAGCAGGACCAACCCCATTAATTTGGGATAATCCACAGATTGTAGGCAGCTCACAGACATTTATTTTATGACAGATGCCAGAGTCAGATAAACATTTAATTAGCAACTCATCAGCTGTGTCAAAGCTAATTACTCCATCCTCCAGCCAGAGCCAAAACCCAACTTGCTCCTCTCGCAGTCAGCCCGGTCAGCAGCTCAGTCTGCCAGCTGCTGAAGGATGCAGGGAGCTGGAGGCAGCGAGGGCTCACATACGGTACGGTCCAGCCTAACCACTCTGCTAGTCCTGACTTTATGCAGTCTGAGCACTGAGGAGAATGGCTTAGGCACAATTACAGACTGAGACACCCCTGTGCTATTTGTCTGCACATCTGTTGTGAAAATTCATGTTAGAAGCACTTTGGTTGTCACAGCAGCAAACTCTCTGTCAGGAGAGTTATGGGGATTTTGGGGTGGGTAGTGAAACCACTGTCTGGCTGTCAAGTTGCTACTGGAAGGTGTGAGGCAAAAACAGACTAAAAGCAAAACTAGGGCTGGCAGTAGGTGAGTTGGAAAAACTACTTTTTCAGGGGTTGGAGAGGTAATGTTGTTCTGCGTCACACCAATTATGCACACGGGCTGCTGATGGAGGTTATTATTAACCAACATTAACCCACTGGGGTCCCTTCATTTTGTGCTCCATCTGTGTCCTTGGGCACAAAATGTGCTCTTTCAAGTATTGCCATAGAAATATTTTATATGAACACATTTTTCCTAAATTGTCTATGAATGCCATTATTACCTTCAGACATCTCCATACATAACACATATTCATTTATCCTATACATTTACATACCTTAATGCCATTTTTGGTGACAAGTGTTTAAAGAAAATAAACTAAAAGGTAAACCTTCCCATCCCATAAAGGTAATTATTAGATTTACAGTGCATGAGAAGATATATACACCTGGTGGAAAAAAAAGGTGACATTTTCAGGAGATTTCAACACAATGGAATATCATATTGCACTGTTAATGTGTTCAAAAAAATCCCTTTTCATTGGGGATTAATGGCACAAAAACATTCAGAGACTGCGTTTAGTTGAAATAGTTGAAATAAACAAAAATGCTATCAGGTGAACTTGATACATTTTTACACAATATTGCACTATTCAGGTGGAGGCTTTTTCACTGGGAATTAAACTAAAATGAGTGTCCAATCCTCTTAAACGGCAAAAACACCATATGATGACTATAGTCATAGGTAACACCACCAATTTTATTTCATGAACTGTTAGATAGCAGGTTCACCTCTGGGATGTTTCTACACATAAAATGGAGAATTAGATTTTATTTATCTAATGGGATTTTGCTGGAAAATGGTGAGGGTGATGGGGCAAGGGGGGTGACCAACCATATGATAGTTGTTGGACTCTACACGTGAAAAATGCTCATCCTAGATGAATATTTAGAGGACATGCCTTGAGAACAGAATGACGTCACACAGAGATATGGAACATATGTCCAGGACTTAAGCCAATAGCTAAATAACTACAGTGCAAGATAACCTGAGCAGCTCTAACTAAAAGCTTTATCATAAAGAAAAGGTGTAAGCCTAGTCCTAAAAATAGAGAGGGTGCCTGGGAGTTGGCTCCTCAAGAGGGGACCTTACTAAGGAAAGGAAAGACCTGCCCTCTGTTATACTTTTAGAAATTGCAACAACCAGTAGACCTGTAGTCTAGGAGTGCAGTGGTTCGGACATATAAAATAATCAAATATTAAATTAAAGATGGAGATTTATAGCAACACCTCAAACACACTGCTTCCTTTTGTGACAACGAACACATCAAAAGAAGTAAGCCAAGAAATCCGGAAATTAATTGTGGATTTTTACATGTCTGCTTATCATTGGGTACCATCTTAAGATGCCTGACAGTGCCATGGGAATCATCATGGGAATGCCCAGCCCTCATACCTTTAAGGAAGGAGATGGGTTCTGTGCCTCACAGATGAGCATATTGTGGAGTAAAATGTGCTAATAAACTCCTGAACAAAAGCAAAGAATATTGTAAAGATGCTGACTGAGGTTGGTAAGTGAGTGTCATTGTAGTGAAACAAGTCCTGTGCTGATATGGGCTAAAAAGGCCACTGAGAGTGGAAATAGCCATTAATCTGGGATCATAAGAAATATTACAGTTTGCAAATGCACTTAAAGATTAACACCTTAATGTTGGAGGCATGTTCTGTGGTCTGATGAAACTAAAATCGAAGTGCTTGACCTAGATGACCAGCTTTACATTTGGACTACAAAGGCGAAACCAGCTTTTGTAAAAATGTATTAGTTGACAGCAAGTAAAAAACCTGCCCATCAGTTAAAGGTTGGGAAAGGAGGAGGCTCCTAAACCTTCGCTAATGGCTTTCAGTCTATCCCTGAAATGACCACCACTGGGATAGTTACTGCTGAAATCAGAGGATACATTTAAAGGTCCCCAGTGAGTGTGAACATATCATGTATTTACTTTATGGTGAATGGCACATGTATCTGGAGACTGAAGCTGCATTTGAGGCATCTCCATGGTTGTTGTTACTGCTGAGCCTTGCTATGAAGTTATCACATTTTTCTAAAATTAGAGATATCATTTACTCTATGAAATCTTTATACCATTCGCATTAGCTTTGCTGGACTGACCTGTAACCTAGCAACTGCTTGATATCTTATATCTCACACAAGCAGACTATTAAAGGTACCTGCTTTTTCATTCCAAGCATGAGCACTTTGGTAGATCCACCCACCCCCTCATTGTTTCACTCCAACAGCATCCACCCAGGAACACACAAATTATCAACCACATAATAAGTTTCTTTGTTGAGCTCTAAAGAATCTTTATATGTATCTAACCAGGAAGGTAGCCTGTCTGCAGGAGTGGCTGGGGGACCTTTTGCTTCAATGTGAATTTCAGACTTTCAGCAATCACTTGAAACCTATTGGCATTCATTAATTTACTTTTGTGTGAAATTTATCCCATGATACAATGAATTTAAATTTGAGAAAACCAAAATCACAATTAGGACAAAATATGGCAGAAAACTAAGCTTGAGAGATCAAGATACAGTTCTAACAGAAACAGGGTATAATGTGTTGTGAAAAGTATTTGCCCCTTTACAGATTTCTCCTGCTTTTGTTCTTATTTTAGATCATCCAGTAAATTAAAAAAAGCACAGGAAGATAACTTGAATAAAAACAAAATACACTTTTCAGATGGTAATTTTTAATTGGGGAAAAAAGCTATCCACACCTAACTGGCCCTATACGAGAAAGTAATTCCCCCCTAAAACCAATAACAAGCCATGCCAACCTTAGACCTCATGTGGCTGGAGTGTGTCAGCAGTTCCTGCAAAATGAAGACATTGAAGCTATGGACTGGCCCGTCCATTCCCCAGACCTGAATTCGATTGAGCACATCTAGGACATCATGTCTCGCTCCATCCACCAATGTCACGTTGCACCACAGACTGTCCAGGAGTTGGTGGATGCTTTAGTCCAGGTCTGGGAGGAGATCCCTCAGGAGACCATCCGCCGTCTCATCAGGAGCATG
>JAHUTJ010000717.1:0-28091 GCA_036250325.1 Characodon lateralis
CTTGTATATGTCATTCCCAAGACAAATTGACGCTGTATTGGCCGCAAAAGGAGGCCCTACACCATACTAATAAATTATTGTGGTCTAAAACCAGGTGTTTCAGTTTCATTGTCCAACCCCTGTACTTGTGGAGCCACATGTTGCATCTAAGATCATGTTCTCTGTGCCCGCTGGGGTTTCAACACAAGTGGTACAGAAGACAAGGGTTCTTGGGAAGAGCAGGATATTTGGATGTCACTTAAAATCAATGTTAGGAGAGTAAAGTGGTAATATTATGAGAGTAAAGTGGTAATATTACGAGAGTAAAGTGGTAATATTACGAGAATAAAGTGGTAATATTACGAGAATAAAGTGGTAATGTTAGGAGAGTAAAGTGGTAATATTACGAGAGTAAAGTGGTAATATTACGAGAGTAAAGTGGTAATGTTACGAGAATAAAGTGGTAATGTTAGGAGAGTAAAGTGGTAATATTACGAGAGTAAAGTGGTAATATTACGAGAATAAAGTGGTAATGTTAGGAGAGTAAAGTGGTAATATTATGAGAGTAAAGTGGTAATATTACGAGAGTAAAGTGGTAATATTACAAGAATAAAGTGGTAATGTTAGGAGAGTAAAGTGGTAATATTATGAGAGTAAAGTGGTAATATTACGAGAGTAAAGTGGTAATATTACGAGAATAAAGTGGTAATGTTAGGAGAGTAAAGTGGTAATATTCTGAGAAAAATTACAAAAATAAGTGCAGTTTTCCATGCATTAAAATGAGGAATGTTGAGCATCTTGCAATGATATACATTGGTATCGGTTTTACCCATAAGGATATTCTTAGTCTATTAGCACATCAGCATCAAATTATTACCAGTATCAGGACTTTGAAACAATTGTGTATATGACTGTCTGTTTCGAAGAAAGAACCACACTGACTTGGAAGAAATTGCTCTTTTTGTGGAAGAGGAGCTGTCATTACCTTTTCCTTGTAATATTATGACTCCTAGGAATAGAATAAAAACATTTTCTTGACCAACAAATTAGAAAACATTCAATCCAAAAAGTTAGGAGCTTGTCTTTCTTTTATTACGGCAAATTTTTCGGACCTATAATAGTTTGTTCTTTTCTACTTTGTTTCAATAAAATATTGCATTTTTAACTTATTGCTGAAAAGAAAATAATTATTCGTCTTTTAATTGAAATGAAAAAAATTATCAACTTTAAGCTTGACAATTTTGGCCAAAGGTTTGGACACTACTGGTTTAGATCAACAAACAGCACTAATACTCTTCAAAGCAAAAAACTAATTACTATCTGGTAATATTAAAAAAAAAGATTCACTGGAAGGAAGGTGGCTGTCATTTAAGGGGACAGTTTAATTTTAAATCAAGCAATGTTCATACAACTTGTAAAAGGTTTCAAATCTGACTGAGCATGAGCTGTTGTGCAAAGACGAAGGGTGTAAACAATTCAGTCTCTTGATGTGCAAATCTGGTAGAGACATACCCATAAGGTAGGAGCTGTAATTGTGTTGAAAGGTGGTTCTATAAAGTAATAAGTCATGGACGGTAAATGCAAATATATGCCACAGCTTTCTAATTTTTTTTTTTTCAAAAAACTATTGAAAACCATGTATCCATTCAATTTTACTGCACAATAATGGACTAAAATGCATCACCTAAAAGTTCAATAAAAATGATGATGATGAATTTTGAAGTTGTAACATGACAAAAAAAAAAAAAAAAAAAAAAAAAACTTAAATTCTCAGAGTCTTACAATGAGTCGATAAAAAAATAGAAACTATGCTGGAGACATCTGTACCTGCTTTATTAAAGCTAATATGCACATTCTAACAAGAATGTTCTCAAAACATTAGTTTTCATGTCTTTGTAACAGATAGACCCATGTAAACAGCTGAATCCGCAGTGGCTGGATATGTCAATATGTGGTCATGTTCCATGAATGTGTGCACTGGGGGAGCAGAGTGTTGCCAGGGACCCTGGCAACCCAGGGATGCTGTCTCCCTCTCCTTCTTTTCATCGCCAGTTTTCCCCACCCCTCTGTCTCTCTCTGTTTTCTTCCCAACCCTGTTCTCATTCCATCAGGTCCTTCCAACAAACACACCACAGCCTCCTTCGGCAGGAGCGGGGGATCATAGGCAGAGGATAAGTGACGGGAGAGCAACATCAGCACCACAGACAAGCAGCTCCCTCACTGAGGGACGCAGGGAGACAGGAAAGAGAGGTGGAGAAAAGAGGGCTTCTGAGATAAGTGGAAGAATTAAGTTAGTTGGAGAGACGACCAGTGTGGGAGAGTTGGGAGTCAGAGCTGCTTGGGTGGCAGCTGGAAGATCAGGAGCTTCTTTTTCTCCTTCCTCTCCTTGTCTGTGAGCTCTCTCTGGCTCCTTGCTTCTCCATTTCCTCCTCCTCCTTCTCTTCATCTCTTTTGCTCCTTCTTCTCACCCCAACTCTCCTCCCAGCTCCCGCCGTGGGGTCTCAGCTCTCCATCTCCCTCCCCCCCTCCCTGGCTCCCTACCTCCCCCGGGCGCTGCTTGGAGACTCCGGGCTTCTGCGCCGCAGGAGGATGTCTCGGAGGGACTCTCCACCGCTGCCTCCGCCACCTCCACAACTGCTGGGGGGGCACAGGGGAGACTGCGAGGATCGTCCGGAGCGCACAGAGCCCCTGTCTGATTCAGAAAGGGAGATCATCCAGGACACGTGGGGCCATGTCTACAAGAACTGTGAAGATGTGGGAGTGTCTGTGCTCATCCGGTGAGTGACTGTGTCTTTGTAAGTAAAGCTAAAATTTGTTTAAAAAAAAATAAAGATGAAAAGATGTGTGAATAACGCTTTACAAATAGAGTAATAACTTTAGTTTTAAACAGTCCTTTTGACTATCCAACTACTTCAGGCTTTGTGCTGTTCGAACTTGGAAGTATAAGTTGCAGATGAGACTTATACTTGGGAATAGGAGCGCAGAGGATACAGTAATCTTAAATCCAGTTCAGATTTTAACAGCATTTTTCTTGTGCATCAGACATTATGAAGTCTTTATAATTAAAATGAAGAACAGAGTCACATAAAGAATCTGCACGTTTTTCAAATTCCACAATTAAAAATAGCCCCAAAAAGTTTGTAATTTGGACACCCATTAAATATTCACATCTTTGATAAGAAATATCCACATATTGAAGCTTATAATATAGTTTTATATTTATCTCTGTAAAAGAAAGTGATTCAATTGAAATTAAACACCAGAGCTTAGCCTTGTTTAACTCAATAAATAAAAAAAACATTAACAAAAATGTTTTTGGGACTACAGGAAAAGTTAAGGCACCCTACCCCCTAACATCCAATGTAACATCTCACATTTTTCTCAAACACCCTCTGGTACTAGAGTGTAGTAGGATTATGTAATGGGGAACTGGCCAGGTCTTGTTGAGACAAAACATCCCCATACCATGACATCCCCACATCCATGATATACAGTTGCTATGGGTTTTCTTTTCTGGGATGCTGTGTTTGGTTTATGCCAAACACTTCCCCTGTTCTTGCGATCTACTCTCTGGGTGAAGTTGCTTGAAATGATTCCAAATTCTTTTGATACCTGTTTGAATCCCTTTACCAAACTCATAAGCTGCTACAATCTTCTTTCTGAAAGCCTCAAGCAGCTCTTTGGATCTCACCATGGTGTTCACTCTCAGCAGTCTGAAGCGCATCAAGCTAAATGTCTGATGTTTAAACAGGTAAAGCCTCCTACATTGTGCTTGGTAATGTTGTTCTAATATTGTGCACCAGATGTGGTACACATGTGTGTGATTTTAACCATTTTAAGTGGGAATAAACGTGGGGGTGTCGTAATTTATTACTCAGCAGAAATACATTTCTTATTACATTTTAAAGAAAGTTTCAAATGGTATTTTTTTTTAATCAGTTTTAATGATTTTTATGAGTTTTTAAATGTTTGGGTTTTAAAAAAGTTGCCATTAAGTATCTGTTTGTCCAAAAACTCACATACTGATGTCATACTGTCACATCTACTGATACCTGATAAACAACCTGAGTGGAAGACCAAGATCCTGGATTAAAGCAGCTCAAATTAGAATCCTCTGTATGGGTGGAGTTCAGTCCTCTCGTAGGGGCTGAGAGTAGAGCTGCTGGTCCTCTGGATTGAATAATAAGTTGAGGTGGTTTGGGCATCTGATCAGGATGGCTTGTCAGGTGCCTCCCTTTGGAGTTTTTTGTTGACACACCCCACTAGGAGAAGATGCCGAGACAGAGCCCTAAACCTGCGGGAGGGACCGCATTTCCCTTCCGGGCTCTTAAAACCTTGAGGTCTTCCAAAATGAGCTGTAGAGAGGAATGTCTGGGTTTCACTACTGGACCTGTTGTTCTCACCATCTGATGTTGGACGAAAATGATTGGAAAATTATCAATTTGCATTTCTTCAAAATAGCTTGTAAAGTTTACTTCTAAAAGCAGCTTTACATCATAACATTGATGGATGGAACCCTTTAAGTTTCCACACATTAACGGTTTGTGTTTTTCACGAGGCAAAATCTTTCCAAAATAGTTGAATTTGTATTTTCTGTAAGTATGAGAAAAATGCTGTAGCCTTCTTCTGTTGGGTAGGAGCAGGGCTTCTTTACGCTCCATTCAGCCAGAGAAAATTGCTCTTGCAAAAAAAGGAGGATACAATGATCTGATCACTGCTATGAATGTGTTTTTGTCCAAAGTCCTTCTGTATACTTAAGTAGACTTGTACATCATTTTGATAAAATGAGTCCTTTAACTTTTAGTTCAAACTCAGGAACAATAGTCATTTGTACAGGGTCAAAGTTCTTTATACCCAAAATTGCCAAATAAAATTTGATCAAGACTATTATATCACTTAAATGTAAGGAAGATATTTCCAAAATAAGTTCTGTGATGAATAACTGAAAGGTACATGGATCACCCTGAACTTGTAGGATCTCTCATACTTAATTAGTTATTATGGAGACTTTTGAGTTAAATATGTAACTCTTTTATGAATTTCTAAGAAAGAAGAGGTTTTTATGTTAGTCTTTCTACATCATTCACTGGGCTGCACGGTGGTGCAGTTGATAGCACTGTTGCTTTGCAGCAAGAAGGTCCTGGGTTCGACTCCTGGCTGGGGGTCTTTCTGCATAGAGTTTGCATGTTCTCTCTTTGTTAGGACTTGAGCAATGGAGGACCCCAGAATGCAGACAAGCAGGCAGCATGACGGTAAGTGAAGAAATGATTTAATAAACAAAAAACTCACTCAACAGAAGAGGCAGGAACCAAAACAATAAACGGGCAGGCAAGACAGGCACAAACAGACATGGGCAGGCTGGCACGACAGGCTTAGCATAAACCACCGGCCACAAGTGACATGATCTGAAAATATTTTCACGATGAATAACTGAACAGGTGTGTATATATGGAGTGTGAACCAGGTGGAGCAAGGAGACAGATTAGCTTGGAGCAGGTGAACCGAATAAAGATAATTGACAGACAGAAAAAAACGTGGCTGGAGCCAAAACACTCTTGATACAAATACAAACTAACAGAAACTAGAAAAACATGAAACTAAGGCATAACCAGGAAAATAAACAGAAGCATGATTCAAAACTGTGAGAAACATAAGAAAAAAGCAGAAACCAAACAACCCCAAATCATAATACTCTGTGCATGGGTGGGTTCTCTCTGGCTTCCTACCACAGTTCAAAGAAGTAATTGGTTTCTCTAAATTGGTGTGTGAATGAGTGTGTGCATGGTTGTTTGTTGCCCTGGGATGGACTGGCGACCTGTCCAGGGTGTTCTCTGCCTCCTGCCCATAGACTGCTGGATATAGGCACCAGCTTCCCAGTGAGGAAGCTGTAGAAAATGACTGACTGACATCTTTCACCATCCTCCTCACTGATCATTGCTGTAACTGTTGATTTGGCCAAGTTTAGCCAGGTAGCAATTTTCTTGTATTCTTTTCTAAATTATTACCGTCAAACATCTGCCTTACTTGAGTGGCATGTTCCTTTGTCTTTCCCATTTTAAACAGTGGTTTAGAGAAATGGGCCTCTGTCACACTTGCATCACAGGAAATAGAAAGTAATGGATCATAATGGTTAATTACATGTTTGTAATTATTTAAGTACAGTAAAAATGGCAAAGGTAAAATTTGCTAAAACTAAACATGCAACATGGACCCCAACCTCCACCCCTACTGTCTACATTCCTCCAAAAATCTTCAAGGTTTTTTCTCCCATGGGTTGTTTAGTTTCTTCTTGAGATAAACTGTATAAACCAGTTGACCACTACAATAAAAATAGTTTATCTAGGGATAACAAAGTACCCCACAGAATCAAATTAATTCTGCAGTCTGCCTGCACAATGCCACGCCTGACTGAACCACAGAGCCACTGGTCTGCTTGGGGCATGCCTAGGCAGCAAAATCAAATGAATTTCAATCATTCCACCACTATGCACCATAGAGCAATGGCACAACCCTCTTGGAATTTTTGCAAATCTGGTTGATTTGTTAAACATATGAAGACAGTGTCATACCTTCAAGCTGCAAGGTCTGCAGCACATGTTTAATGCAAAGAAATAATTACCCCCATAACTTAACCAGATTGCACTTTAAACTATTGAATTAAGTGCTATGAAACCTTACCACCATATTTCAAAATAAAATACAAACATTTGGTGAAAAATGAACCAACGAGGAGTGAAAACTTGACAATGATGCATTGTAAATGTCATTTTCAGTACAGTTTTCACCCACATACAGAGAACACTCAGAAGTAAAAGTTTTACGGGTTTTATTGTCAGCAAATAAATCAGGGACGAGGATTGGAAACACCAACTGTACAGGAAGGAAGAAGAATGGACTGGTGAATAAACGAATAATATGAAGCAACTGATTACTTAGATCTGAGAAATGGCTTACTAAATTGCTGTAGCTTGAACCGCCAGGGGTAGAGAGATTTAGAGTCTTAACTTGTAAAGAGAGATTGTTCAGTTGTCAGCAAAGTAATCAGGGACGAGGACTGGAAACACCAACTGTACAGGAAGGAAGAAGAATGGACTGGTGAATAAACGAATAATATGAAGCAACTGATTACTTAGATCTGAGAAATGGCTTACTAAATTGCTGTAGCTTGAACCGCCAGGGGTAGAGAGATTTAGAGTCTTAACTTGTAAAGAGAGATTGTTCAGTTGTCTTTTAGTTGTGGTCTTGGTGCCAACCAAATGGAGCTCAGGTGCCGATGCTTGTGATGGAGGATGGAATAGGGTACGCTTATGCCTTGGTCCTGGAGTTGAAGGAAACGGGAAGTCGCCAGCTTGGTCCGTGTCCAAAAGGTACAGAGAAATCCACAAGAAGGTAGATCCGAAACTCAGTAGTTGATTATCCAGATGCTCAGAGAAACTCTGGAATGAAGTCGGAACTCAGCAAGGTAAACAAAGCCTCAGGTAAAAACCTGCGAAGGCGCAAAATACAAAGTTACTAGAAGCACATGAACGAAGCCGGAAAACTCAGTAGAGGCTGAGCTTGTTACCACTAAGGCAAACACTCTGGCGTCGAAATGCTGGCAGACTCCCGCTTAAGTACTCCTCCATGCAATCAGCAGATAGAAAACACCTGTCATCCAGCGCACCTGAGAACACTGAATGGTTATGCAGACAAGTACACCAAACACACACACACACACACACACACACACACACACACCAGCACATACACCAACACACACAGACTCAGACTCTGACAGTAAACAGCTGTTGTAATGTGTGATGAAAGGCTGGTTTGAGACATGACCAAAAACTAAAAACATAATACAGGCTCTCAATTTCAAAACATTAAACAGGATATAGAGATAATTGAGATTTTTAAAATGATCTTAATATGAAAATAGAGATGACAAGGATGTATTGATGAAAGCTTTTTCTGGTTATCCAAGGAAAAGGTAGATTCTAAGCAACAGGTCACACCCACAGGCTTCATGAATTTATGAATACTACACAGAAACACAGCTTAGACAAGATAACTTAACAAATGAAAACCTCAACAGTTGCAAACTCAGTTCAGCCAGGTTAAAATATATTGTTTCATGTTAATAGTTCACCACCTAAATGTTTTGAACTATAGTCACAGCTCCAACCTGAACTAGTTCTCGTTTATTGATCACACTTTATCTGAAATAAAGTAAAGCAAAATATGTATAGACCATGATGTCATTCACAAATTAGCAAATGGATTATAACATTGCCCGTTATACATTTCATTCACTCTTGTTTTATTTTCTTACATAAACTGTATTTAAAATAGCTGAATTTCTTAAAACAGCTGATTCCATTCACATATATTATATGAAATTACATTTTTGACTGAAAGCGGTCAGTATAGACCATGTTTGCAAACTGCAAACCTGCTACAGTATTATTCTACACTGTATTCCAATTCAATAAAACATAGTTTGTGATTTGTAAAATATTTGACTCCATTTAGTAAAGCAAAAACAAAAACAACATGAAGAGATTCTTTGTTTTCTAGCCTCTACTCATTCTCTGGATCTCGATATTGTGCATTATTTGTCTAGCATTTTGAGGATGGATATGTTATTAAAGCTCCACTAGTTTCTGTTATACCTAATCTCAAATTTCACAATATTATTGCTGGTGATGGAGTCGACAGCACTGTTAACAGCGAGAAGGTCTGGGTTTGAACCCAGGCCTGGGTCTTGCTGCCTGGAGATGCCGTGTTCTCTTGCATGTTTGGATTGTCTCTGGGTTACTCCAGCTTTCTCACACACTTCAAAAACATGCATGTTAGACTAACTGGTCTCTTGGGAGTGAGTGTGTGTAGTAAGTTTGTTTGTCGTGTATGTTTCTGTGTTTCCCTATGATGAACTGGCAACCTATCCAGGGTTTACCCTGCCCCTCATCTACTGACTGCTGGAAATAGGCACAAGCTTCCGTGCATGGATAAGACGGTATAGAAAATGGATGGATCAAAGGCATGCAGCTGAAGGACAGCCAAACGAAATCTTGCCACTAATCTTTCCACTAATCCTTGTAATCATTCCTAAACTCCCTATTGGCACTTGTTACCCCACAAAAGGAGGTGCTGGCTGATAAATATCATCAGTCACAGCTTGTATGACCTTCATATTCCTATGAATCAATCTTTGTTTTTTATTCCTTTTTTACCATTGTTGTCCAATGTCTGAGATTACTGAGTCTGATGCATATTACAGATAGCAGCTATGGGAATGTGAATGGCTCGAGTCAACCAGGACATTACTGCCTACGGACTGATCGCTGTGCTTGATAAGTAGAGCCTTCTTTCAGTGGCGTTTTTTGGTTGGAGCAATATGGCTTATTCCCAGGGTGCCATTTTATCGAAAGACAGCACAAGCCCAAGAAAAAAACAGCTGTTATTTTGGGGCTGAACTAGTTTTCCATTGCTTATTGGAATGTCAACTGATTGAGTAACAGGTGATCCAATTGTATGCATTGTGGAAGCTCTAAGACAACATGGCCATATGCAGTGGTTGGCTTACAAAATTTGAAGTTAGTATCTACCTTTTAATCAATCATAACAGCAGTTCTATTAATTCACTCACGTTATGCTTATGTGGTTGTAAATCAAGGTCAGATTTACCAGATCTACAGCTGACAATAATGTACATATAATATAGTCATGAAAGCATCATTAAACTTATTACATCACTGATCTGGTAAATATAAATACAGGTTTAGAATGTGTATGCTGTATATCTGGCTGGTTTATTCAGATTAGCTTATACAACACCATAACCAAAAACAATAAATGTTTAAGTAAATGAATATTAGAATCAGCAGTAAATTTTCACATATGACGATTCAATCAAGACTCAAGAAACCGGGACCAAAGTATCTGTAAAGTGTTCACGCTTTTCAATTACCTATTCAAATTCAAGCTTCATACTCTGCTTTTTAAATAGCTGACCCACAATTGATGATGTTTCTGTGCTGAAGAACACATGTGAAAAAGGGACACAAACCATTACTTTGCTCTGTTTCTATGTTTTTAGTTGTGGAAATAGTAATTACTGCTAAAGTGACTGAAATTGTAACAATTAAGAGCTCTTTGCACATGTCCAGCTCTACAGGGCTGTGCAGAACTCTGTAGACCTCAGACGATGTGAGGCCCACAGGGTATAAAGTAAATTTTCACTACAAAGTAAAAAAAAGTCAAATGTGCATTTAAAATTAAGTTCTAGAATACTGCAGCAACAGTTGCAACCTGTCTCTGTTGTTTCAGTAAAGTCTGTTTCTGTTTGTATCCTCTTCAATTGTTTGAATGTGTCTTTCTCCTGTGAAAGATTGCACACTGAGACCTTTTTTTTTTTCAAATCTAGTTTGGATGCTCAGCCACTTATTTAATTGTTGCTGTTTTTTGAGCAATAAAATCAATAAGAAATGAACATTTTCTAAGTTTAGGTTAAAGTTTTTAGAAGTCCCAACACACAAACAGAAATCCACACACACACACACACACACACACACACACACACACACACACACACACACACACACACACACACACACACACACACACACACACACACACACACACACCCTACATTGTGCACCCACTGTTACCTGCACAGTGGATTTAACATTTTTCTTGACTAAAATTCATGCTCAGAATACCCATTGCTTATTTGTCTTTTTATTGTTAATTTTTATCGGTCCTGTCTGTCTCTTTAGTTTTATAGTGTGTTTTCCTGTTGGCATTTTATATAAAAAGCACAAATTTGAACAGTTTGAATGTCCTCTGCTAAATTATTGCAGTGTCACAATAATCAAGGCCCAAAGGACCAGTTAAAATGGACAGCGAGTCGTCACCAAGGAAACTGATGGCATTGAGCCAAACTGATTTTCGGTTTGAGTTGATGAGAATCCCTGAGTGAATGAAAGAAGGGGCAGAGAGCATCTTTTGTGTGCCTGTGTGTGTCTGTGTGTGTGTATATTGGTGTTTGTGTCTTGCGCTCTTATCTGTGTATGACAGCAGGCATTGGCACCGTAGCGCCTTCTTTCATGACTCTTTATCCGTTGGCTCTTCTGTTACTTCATTCAATGTATTTTTTTCTTTTTTTCCCAGGTTTTTAAGCTTTAAAGAAAAAGTGACATCATTGTTCATTAAAACTTTGCTTTGGCACCATTATTACTAAATTAATTCTATCAGATCAGCCAAGCACCTTACCCAATACAGGACCTGAAAGTGGTTACATGCTGCAATAATAATGTTTTTTAAAAATAAACAGTGCACATAATGAGTTAAAAGACTGGCAGATAGGTTGCATTGGAAAACTCAATTAGGGCAAATTAATTAGTTGCATAATATATTTAATCATGCATTTATATGGACACCATTAACATTCTCCTTCTGTTTTTATTTTCCAGACTATTTTCCTCTTGTCTTTCAAATATTCATAGACATTACAGCAACATCAGATCTTTACAAGACTCAGACAAGGACATAACACCAGTTTTAAAGTCTCTGCATCGGTTAGCTGTCCATCTTAGATTTGATGTTAAGGTGCTCTAAAAATCCTGCTATTTGTGTTTTGATTTTTAATATAAATGGTTTAAACGTTATTGTTTTTATTGATTTTACTTTTTTTGGTCCTTATAAGATATACCTAGATCTCCAGTGTTTCCTTGCTAATCAATATGATTAGGTTTCCACAGTTCCTCATCCTCTACAGTTAATTGAATTTCACTTTTAATCCTTCCTTTTAACCTCGATAAAGACTTTTGTCTTACACCTGACTGTATGAAAAAGGATTAAATAATAAGGTTGGATCGATTGAAATATCTCCAATTAAACTCCAACAACTTTGGAACTGCTAGGTGTTGACTATGGCTTCATAGTTGGAACAACACATTTTTTTTGTATTTTATATACAAATGATATATTATTATTATATTTATATAAAACACAATTTTTTTGTCATTTATATATATATATATATATATAAGAATATATGAATATATATATATGAATTTTAAATTTTAGACTTACTACAGAAATATAACAACTAAAAAGTAAAAGTTGTACAGATTCTCATCACAGTAAATAGAAAGAAATCAAATTTTTTTCATCAAAGAAATTTTATTTCAGATAAGGATAACTTGAGGAATCACAAAATGCAGTTTTCAAATGATTTTATTTATTAAAGGATAAACAGCTTTTCAAAACTGCAATGAATTCTGCAAACAAAAATACCTCCATCCACTACAATCTAAGATATTTATTGCCAGGTAACGCAAACCCTTGATGCCAGCTTTTTCCTCCTGGGGTGGAATGACCACTTCTCAGGTTTAAAGGGCAATTACTTTTTCACATTGGGTCAGGTTGGTTTGGATAGGTTTTGTCCCTTAAAAAATCAAATAATTATTTGAAATTTTTTTTATTTTTATTTACAAAGGTTATCTTTGTCTAATAATAAAACTTGTTTAATATTCTAAAACATACAGGCATAGGGAAAAAATCTACAGAAAAAATCTGTTATGATTCTGGCCTGTATTCATGTTCTGCTCTCACTCATGCAATCAACTCATCTGCTTCACCTGTCTGCTGCTGCGCAATCACCGTCATGCCACACACCTGTGGAGTTGCAGTTTATATACAGCCCTCGGACAGGCAGACGGTGCCAGATTTTCAAAAACATTTGTGAGTACTTATCCAGCATTCCTGACTGATCTTGCTCTCTGACCTTGCCTTGCCTCACTGATTTTGCCTGCCTGCCTGCTCCTTGTCTGATGGATTGGATTTCTGGATTTCCACTCTGTTTTCTACCTTTGCTTTTCTGCCTCTGTTAAACCCTCCTCAGCTCACAGTCCTGTTCCCCACCTAGAACCCAAGGGTCTTCTACCCCTTTCTGATCACCGTTATGACCATGAGCCCATGCAGTTGGGTCGTTCAAAGATTTCTGCGGAGGAGCGCGATCGACGTAGGAAGAATAACTTGTGTTTTTATCGTGGTGGACAGGGTCATGTTGCCTTCAGGTGTCTGTTAAAAGCCCAGGCTCAGTAGAGATGAGGAGAACTCTACTGATCCATAGCCAACTATCTGTCTCCTTATGCTCATTTCCTGCAACCGTTCAAGTGTCTTCTACTTCTCATCAGGTGTCAGTGTTCATTGACTTGGGGGCAGACAGAGTTTATGGATGAGTCATTTGTCAGGGACCATGACATCAAGCTCCTTCCCACGTCTGACACCTGTAATGTCCTGGCTTTGGATGGTCATAGTATCAATAGTTCACACTACAAAACAGAGGTAATCAAACTCACACTGGGGGGCAACCATTTGGATGAAGTGACTTTCAGGATCATCAACTCGCCTAAACTACCCATTGTTTTAGGGGCCTCCTGGTTACAAAAGCACAACCCCCACATTGACTGGTAAGCCAAAAAGATTTTGGGCTGGGATAAGTCCTGCTCGGGCACGTGTTTGTCTTCTGCCACCGCAGATAATATTCTGGAAAATTACATTGAGGAGACATACCCCGATTTGTCTAAGGTGCCTCCCGAATATCATGCTTTTAAGGAGGTTTTCAACAAGTCCAGAGCCACGGCACTTCCAGCTCACAGACCCCATGACTGTGCCATTGAGCTCCTACCTGGCACATCTCTCCCTAGGGGTCGATTGTTTTCATTGTCTGGACCAGAGAACCAAGCCATGAGGAAGTACGTCAATGAATCACTAAAGGCTGGTATAATCAGACCCTCTTCTTCTCCAGCAGGGGCAGGCTTCTTCTTTGTGGGGAAGAAGGATGGTTCCTTGAGACCATGCATCAACTACAGGGGACTAAATGATATCCCTATCAAGAATCAATACCCTACCAAGGCGCCAAGATTTTCTCCAGGCTAGACTTAAGAAACGCGTACCACCTTGTCCGCATCAAGGAGGGGGACAAATGGAAGACGGCATTTAACACTCCCACTGGTCACTGAGTACTGTGTAATGCCTTTTGGTTTAACCAATGTTCCTGCAGTTTTTCAGGCATTGGTGAATGATGTCCTGAGGGACATGGTTGGACAGTTTGTTTTTGTTTACCTTGACGACATTCTGATTTATTCCCAGGATCTGGAAACTCACAGAAGTCATGTTCGGGCCGTTCTCCNTCTTCAAAATCATCTGTTTGTCAAAGCTGAAAAGTGAGTTTCACACCACCACCACTTCATTCCTAGGATTTATCATTTCTCCAGACAAAGTCATTGTGGATCCCTCCAAGTCAAGGCGGTCTTGGAATGGCCTTCTCCTACCGATCGCATACCACTTCAAAGGTTTCTGGGGTTTGCTAATTTTTACAGACGTTTCATCAGAAATTATAGCCTTGTAGCAGCCCCTCTCAATGCTCTCACTTCGTCTAAGACCGAGTTTGTATGGAACGAGATGGCCGAAAGAGCTTTTGTTTAGCTCAAAGGTTTATTTACATCTGCTCCTGTTCTACAGTCCCCTAACCCTGATAAACAGTTCATAGTGGAGGTTGACGCCTCAAACACTGAGGTTGGAGCAGTCCTAAGCCAAAGAGGTTCTGATGATTGTATTCATCCATGTGCCTTCTTTTCTATGACTTGGTCCCCCACATCATAATTGCACTCTGCTTGGGACAGAGAACTGTTGGCAGTCAAGTTGGCTCTTGAGGACAGGAGGCATTGGCTAGAGGGGGCTAAGGAACCATTTCTTGTTTGGACAGATCATAAGAACCTGGAGTACATGAGATCTGCGAAGTGCCTTAATCCCAGACAGGCAAGGTGGGCTTTATTTTTTGGAAGATTCAATTTCTCTGGTTATCCCCTCTCCAAGTTGTGTTTGGTTTTCAGACACCCTTGTTCACAGTCCAGGAGAAAGAAGCTGAGGTTCCTTCTGCTCAGGCAATGGCCCTAAGATGTCAGCGCATCTGGAGAAAGGCAAGAAGGTCCATGATCAGGATGTCGGAGGTGCAGGCACACACAGCAAATCGTCGGAGAGTCCCTGCTCCAAGCTACCAGGTGGGACAGAAGGTTTGGCTGTCCACTAAGGACCTCCCGCTCTTGGTTGACTCCCGTAAGCTGGCACCTCGTTTTGTGGGACCCTTTCCCATATCCAAGATCATCAATCCCGTGGCTGTTCGTTTAAGTCTGCCTCGTGCCATGAGAGTTCACCCTACCTTCCATGTGTCCCTGATCAAGCCCTATGTGGTGTCCCGTCTCGGGCCCACTTCCGGGCCCCCTCCACCCGCCCGGCTCCTTGCTGATGGCCTGGTCTACACTGTCCACCGCATCATCAAGTCCAGACGGCAGGGACGTGGCATACGTTACCTGGTGGACTGGGAGGGCTATGGTCCTGAGGAGAGGTCCTCGATTCCTGCACGATTCATCGTGGACAAAATCCTCATCGGGAATTTCCACCGCCTCCATCATGATCAGCCTCGGGGTTCGTCCGGAGCCGGACCTTGAGGAGGGGGTACTGTTATGATTCTGGCCCGTCTGCCTGCTCTGCTCTCACTCATGCAATCAACTCATCTGCTTCACCTGTCTGCTGCTGCACAATCACCGTCATGCCACACACCTGTGGAGCTGCAGTTTATATACAGCCCTTTGACAGACAGACGGTGCCAGATTTTCGAAAACATTTGTGAGTACTTATCCAGTGTTCCTTCCTGACTGATCTTGTTCTCTGACCTTGCCTCGTCTCACGGATTTTGCCTTCTTGCCTGTCCCTAGTCTGACGGATTGGATTTCTGCCTCTGGTTTTATGCCTGTGCCTGGCCATGTCTGACGCCTCTAGCCCTGGAATTTGACCCTGTTTCTGTCCCTGGATTTACGCCTCAGCCTAGCCACTGGTTTATTCAGCCTGAACCCGCCTGGCTCTCAAGTCCACCTGTAATTATTGTCAAGAGGACAATCACTGTTCTCTGTGTTCCTGTCACAGTTTCAGCTGATTCCCCGGAGGATTTGGATCAGTCGGCAATCCGACTTCAGTCTGTTGGACGATTCCTCATTAACTGTCTGGATCACTTCCTCCTCTGGATTCTGTGCCTCATTCCCAGACTGTTTAGTCTGTTGGCTTTATCTAACTCTTTGCAAATCCTGAGTTTTATTCAGCCACTAACTAGTCTCTCTGTCCTCAGTTGTTCCTGGAAGCTGACTGCTGTTCTCCTGCTTTCTGATCCTGAGTTACTGAATAAACCTTTTTACTTATCACTTTGTGTTTGACTGAATATGGGCTCTCTGTCTCTGGTCATGATAAAATCTGTATGGAGGGCAAATAGGCAACGCTGTGGTGTGCCAGGACTCAACACAGTGAAGATTTAGAAAGGACATTAAAAGGTTTTCTTCCTTATACATTCAATGTATTTCTAGTGAAAACAAAGAAACAAATCACTCACAAGTAATCTACCTGTTTGGTGTAGAGAAATACACCAAGCATGTATACATAATCAACTTCACATGCAAATATGATTGTTATTGTATTGTATAGGTGGAACTTTGTTTGCTTGGTAGCATCAGTGATGGGAAGTAAGGAGTTTCCTGATTGGTTGTTTCTTTCACACCTGAAGCCCAGGTAAAGACAATTAGTTTTCTAAAGCAGTAAATAGTCCATCCTGGACCCACAAGCAGTAAAACTCAGATTTGACCAGGACACATAGGTTTATATGACAATTTGTAGTGTGATGACTCTTTGTATGAACAACTGAATACAAGATTAACCCTTCCTGAAATAGAAAATTTGCTTCCAACACAACACACCTCTACACAGAAATTACCTGCTGTGTGTGCATGGTTGTTTGCCATGTGTGTCTCTGTGTTGCCCTGTGATGGACTGGTGACCTGTCCAGTGTGTACCCCACTTCTTGCTCAATGACCACTAGAGATCAGGGACCAGGCACCCCTGCTAGCCTGCAAGGATGAGTGGGTAAAGACAACAGATGGATGGAGTGACGGGTGGATACAAAAGTATTTTTGAATGACAGTTCATAATTTGTGTCTGCTGAGCTGTAATAAGCAAAAGTATTAATAATAAAAACGCAAAGATCCCATTATAACATTATTTAGTTTCATAATGTGTTTTATTTCTGGCTCATCATTATTCTGTCAGGGTTCTGGGTTTTTGTGTGTGTGTTTGTGTTCACTTTGTTTTTAGCTTTCAGATGGTTCCAGAGTTTCTCAGGTGCACGGGGTGACAGGTGCGACTGATCTGCTGATTGCCTTGAGGAGTATTTAAGCGGAAGGCTGCCAGCACTTCAATGCCAGAGTGTTTGCCTTCAGTGGTAACAAACCTAGCCACTACCCAAGCTATGCTTCGTTCCATGAATCTTTGCTGATATTGTGTTTGATTTTTTGCAGGCTGAAACCTGAACCTTGTTTATCTTCGTTGAGCTTCGTCTTTGGCTCCAGTGATTTCCTGGACGCTCAAGTTTACCTACGTTTTGTGGATTACGTTCTGAATTTCGTGTTTTGGATTAAGCTGGCAGCTTCCTAGAAATTCCCAACTCCTGAACCAAGGCAGAGGCGTACCCTGTCCACCCTCCAACACAAGTACCTGAACATTCAGCTCTCTCATGAACTCAGCAGTATTCACTCCCCAGCTCGTACTGAAGCAACAGGATAACCTAGCTTCGCACACCCAGGTTCTGACTCCCTCTACCCCTGGCGACCTGACGGCATTTACTTAGTAAGACACTTTCTTGTTTACAAGTATCGTTTCGTTAACACCGTTCCCTGTTTCACCAGTTCTCTTCCCCTCTCTTTCAGTTGGCGAATTTACCCATTCATGTCCCTGTGTTCATGTACTGTAAATAAACACCATTACACTTTCAGCTTGTTTCCTCTGAGTGTTCTCTGTATGTGGGTCAGTGCTATATCGAAAATGACACATTCAGTCTTATTTTTATTCCTTATTATAAGATCTCATGGTTTGAACAATGCTTTTATTTCTGATCTTGGCACCTTATACTACAAGTTGGACACAGTTGTAATCACAAAACACGCTATATATACATACTCCTGTTTTTTAAATGTTGATGGCATCAAGTTTTTACATTTTTAAATATTGATGAGATGATGCTCTGACGCTTTAGCTCCTCCTCTGAGACCCATTTTTTTGTATTACGTAGGCATCAGGTCTGATACTGATAATGAATCAGATCGGTTCCATCTGTTTTCCCAACTTTAGTAGAAAATGTGTTTGTACGTCTAAGATTTTCTTTCATTTTCTATTATATAAAACAACTTCTGTCTAAAAAGTGCTTATGAGGATTGTAGAGAGAAATCAGTCAGGACCTGTTTTCCTGCTTCATCTTATCATTTCTATGAATAAAACAAATGCAAGACTACATCTGTACAAAACACTACCTGTAGCTACACAGCAATGACTCAACAAAACCAGGGGCATAGCAATAAAATGTTTCAAAACTGTAAAAAACAACTGCTACATTAAAATTCATAACGGCAAGTGGTCAAGTAGTAAAATCATGCCATAAAACATGATTATACACACTCATAAACAAAAATATAAAGCGCTCCAGCCAAGCTGACAAAAGGTTTTCCTTTAATAGCGCCTTGAGAATTTCAAATCTTTAAACTGTTTTTACGTAGATTAATTAATTATTACATGAAGTGGGAGCGGCAACCACAAAGGCATAATCATCCCTTCTTTTTAGTTTGGGCCTCGGAACATCTAAAAGCATTTGGTGCTTTGACCTCAGTAATTAGATGAAGTATGAAGACCATTTAGAACTTAAAAAACCAATAATATCTTAAAAAGCTAAATCTGTCAGACAAGAAATTATTTGAGTGAGGCCAAAAAAATGGAGCGACATGATCAGGTTTATTTCTGTTCCTGTTAAAAGATGAGCAGCTAGATTCTGTATCAGCACAGATGAAACAACCTGAACATGTTGACAACATAAAGACAAACATAAAGAACTGTTCTCAAAGGAGAACAAATAGCACTAGACTAAATGGTCCAAATGAAATTAACAGGTGTTACTTTGCTTTTGTTAAGCAAGAAACTGTCCAAGTGTTGAGTTCAGAGATAAGCATGCCGTTGTACCTAAACACCAAAAGGCTGATGTGCTGTTGGAGTCTGAGAAAGAGTCATTAAAATCCTTTGTTTGCAGGATTCATGATGGAGAAAAACTGTGTAAGTCCTTCCAGTGGTTGTGGTATTGTTGTTGTTGGTAAGTTGCATAAATACTTTATCAACTTTTAGATGTTAATGTTGTGTAAACAGGACAATAAATTTTCTATATTTTGACATTGACTAGGTTCCAGACAGAAGGGTTAGTTTCATATTTTTTTATTTTTAATGCATTCCTCAAACTGCAGAGTGTCCTAATGGCAAATCAGGTTACTATATTGCAAGTAACAATTGTGGAGGCAGAGTTCAAGTTGAACTGGTTTACTGAAAAACAGTAAAATGCAAAGGCATCGTCAGGGAATCCGGGTTCTGCTGGTCGGGGCACTGAGGTTGGACAGACAGGCAGGAGTCTTCTAGGTAGGTGATCCAGAGGGAAAGGTTAGTGCCTTCATTGGGTTCGTAGGTTCCAGGAAGCTGAAGGTGACTCTTGATTGGGGAAGCACAGTAAAATGCCCTGAGCCAAATGCAAAGTCAGGCTTGGAACATGGACGGAGAGAAACCAGGTCGGGGTCTTTGGAGTCCCTTTCCACTCTACAGGGAGGAGAGCAAACGTGAGTAAGAAAGATGTTCACAGAGAACGGGAGACAGAGCTTAGTCTCCTGGTTTGATTACCATTCAGGTGAGTCAACAATCTGATGCCTCCTTCAGGGTTCCTGCTGCTTAGGAAGCTCCTCTTGTTAAACCATGATGATCTTCAGGTGTGTGGCTGCACCTGCCTCTCACACCCAGCAAGAGGAGATAAGAGAGAAGACTCACACACACACACACACACACACACACACACACAGCACAAATCTGCGCTTAGCTCTGTGACATGACATCATCCCCCCCTTCACGGAAACCTCCTGAAGGTAGATGGGATGGAAGCTTCAGACTCAGAGATGAGGGATCTTCTGGACCATACCCGTCCCAGTCAACAAGGAACTTTAACCCACAACCTCTTTGACAGGAGGGTTGTGGGGCACAGAGCTGATCTGGACTGGCTTGATTTGAGAAACGTGAATGCTGGGGTGAACGCGGAGGTGAGAAGGGAGCTTGAGACGGACAGAGGTAGGACTGATGATGGGTTTGATTTTGAATGGGCCAGGGAATCTGAGTGCCAGTTTTCTATAGTAAGCCTTCAGAGGAAAGTTCATAGAAGAAAACCAAACCTCCTGTCCAGGTGAGTAAATGGGAGACGGGATTCTCCTCTTGTCAGCGTAATGCTTATTTTGGTTGGATAAATGTTGGAGGGCTGTTTTGGTTTCATTCCAGATTCGATGACAACAGAGTATATGGTTATGGATGGAAGGCAGAACAAACTCTGGGACGGATAAGGGTAACAGTGATGGTTGATAACCTAAGGAGGATTGAAATGGAGACAGACCAGATGCTGCGAAGACATGAGCTTTATGAGCATACTCAGCCCAAATGAGGTGATTCCAGGAAGAGGGATTATTGGCGAGACATCTGAGTGTGTTTTCCATTTCCTGGTTTAATCGTTCACACTGACTGTTAGTTTGTGGGTGAAAACCAGAAAAGAGTTTGGCCTGTGCACCGATGTCAAGCACAAATCCTTCCAGACTTGAGTAATGAACTGGGGTCCTCGATCAGACACGATCTCACTAGGGAGTCCATGGATCCTGAAAATATGGTTAATGAGCAGTTTGGCAGGAATGGCAGCAGATGAGAGTTGAGGGGGGAGGCTTTGGAGAAACGGTCAATGATGAAGAGTATGACTTTTTTATTGTTGGATAGTGGCAAACCTGTAACAAAGTCTAGAGCGATGTGAGACCAAGGTTGCCTGGGGATGGAAAGAGGCTGTAACAGACAGGCAGGAGGTTTATGGGAGTTTTTGTTATGAGCACATGTGGAGCAGGCTGCCAAGTACTCTAACAAATCCTTATTTAGAGTTGGGCACCAGAAATAATGGCAGATGAAGGCAATGGTGTAACCTGTGAACTTGAATAAGTGAGCCCAATTGATTATATGTGCTCTGATGGTGGATGGAACAAAGATACGTTCTGGAGGCCCTCCTCCTAGATTTGGTTCCTGTTGCTGGGCCTGGCGAATGCGGTTCTCCAAGTCCCCTATGAGGGCCCCAGTGATGCAGGACTGAGGGATGATGGTTTCTCGTTCTTTTGGGGAGAAATGATGGGAGAGAGCATCTGGTTTGGTATTTTTGGAACCTGGGCAATAAGTGATGGAAAAGTTAAAACGTGAGGAAAACAATGACCAACAAGATTGTCGGGAATTAAGGCGTTCAGATGACTGGAAGTAGAAGAGATTTTTATGATCGGTCCAGATGATGATGGATATGGTGGTGCCCTCCAGCCAGTAACCCCATTCTTCTGGAGCCAGTTTTATGTCAAGGAGCTCTTGATCTCCAACGTGGTACTTTTTCTCTGAAGAAAAAAACGTTTTGAAAAAAATGCACAAGGGTGGAGCTTAACATCACTGGACGGCTTCGACCCCTGTGTCTGACGAGTCTACTTCCATGATGAACTGAACTTTGGGATCCAAGTGAAGCAAAATGGAAGCAGACTAGAACTTCTCCTTTAATGTATGGAAGGCCTTCTTGGCTTCTGCAGTCCAGGAATAGGTCCTCTTGGTGGAAGTGAGTGCTGTCAGAGGTGAGGCAGTAATGATGAAGTCTCGTTTGAACTTGTGGTAGAGGTTTGCAAACCGAGAAAACCTTGGAGTTGTTTTCTGGTAGTAGGTGTTGTTGAAAATCAAGAGCACATTGCAGAAGCAAACCACAGCATTTTTCCAATTCCCCTGAAAAAGATTCTGGAGTAGGGGGAGCTGGTTGGAGCTGCTGCTGCAGGAACGGAAGTGGTAAGAGGAACAACAGATGGATTGCTTAATGCAGGAGGTAATATGGAACTGAGAGAGTGCAGCTGACAGGAGATCTTGGCCAAGATTTTTACTGTAGTAGTTTGTTGTTCGTGAGTGACTGGAGGAGATGATCATGCTGCCTGAGCAAAATGCCCTGTTGAGTGAGGGCCATCCCTAATTGTGTCACAGAGTCTGATTGGTCAGATTGTTCTGTCATAATAGCAAACAAGGTGATTCCAGTGCGAACAACAATTGCGGAGGCAGAGTTCAAATTAAACTAGTTTATTGACAAACAGGAAATGCAATCGGGTCGTCAGGGAATCTGGATTCTTTCGGCTGGTGCACTGAGGAAAAAGGTAAGTGAATACATGCGACTGGAGGTAGTGTGTGATTAGAAATGTTTCAGGACAAGGCTTTAAGTCTTACTGTTAGGAAGAAGTGGAGTTTCCAGGGAAAGGGGAGAAATGCCATGGAGACTGAGTTTGACAGGTGAGGCTGTCGTGAGGTGGTAAATGTTCCTTTGGGTTTCCTTCCAGGTGGTGTATGTGAAGTTGGAGGGTGGACACGCAGGAGTCTTCCAGGCAGGTGATCCAGAAGAAAGGTTAGTGCCTTCTTTGGGTTCGTAGGTTCCAGGAAGCAAAAGGAGACTCGTCATTGGAGAGTCTTACAAACAAAAATATGCAGAGCTGTGCACAGGTACGATGTAGATTTAGGCCTAACAGAAGATTTTAGTAACAGTAAATGAAACACCGAAATTAATCCTGTTGGTCTACATGCAAAACATTACATGTGTTGAAAACAGGGTACATCAAACAAAACACACTATCCCCACTATGAAATATGGGAGTGGCAGCATCATGTTGTGGGCATGCATTTTTCAACATGGACAGGGAACCTGGCTGGAGTTAATCGCAAGATGGATGAAGCTAAATACAGGAAAGTCCTGAAGGGAAATCTGTCGTAAGCTACAGAAGTCCTGCGTCTAGGCTGGTAATTCACCTTCTAACAGGACAAAAATTCTAAACATAAAGCCAGAGTTACAATGGATGATTTAGATCAAAGCATGTGTAACAATGGTGCGTTCCAAGTCCAAAACTAAATCCAACTGAAAATACCTGACAGGACTTGAAAACAGATGCTCTACATCCAATCTGACTGAGCCTAAGCAATGGACAAAATGTCTGTCTCAGCAAGCTGGTAGACATACCCCAAATGTCTTGCAGCTGCAGTTGTAGCAAATGTGGTTCTACATAGTATTAATTACAGTATAATTTTTCTTCCACCTAACAATTATTCATTACTTGCTGATCTGTCAATGGTTCAACACAACTCACAGTAATTTATTTAAAACTTACATTCTTGCAAAATACACAAGACAAACAAATGCTTTTGTGGCTTTGACATGAATACTTTAAAGGTATTTGCCCACTTTGATGTGAAACTTTGAAGCAAGACTTTAGTTTTGAACCAGTTTAGTTTATTCTGATAAATTCCAGTCCAATTCCAGGGGCAGCAGCAGTATTTTTACTTCGTTTACTTCTGGTGAACCACTTTAATGTTCAGATATCACACCGTCTCCTAACACTGATGCTTTCTCTGCTCAATACTATTACAATCTGTGCTTTTTTCATTGATGTACTCTAAACCATTTCCTGGCCTCATGAGATTAAACATTTCTATCACAGGCAGTGAGACAAAGAAAAACACGACTTTATTCATTGTAAACTTCAGAGAAGCGCCTCTTTTCTAAGTGCTTAAGTTAATGTTCACGTTTGCCTAAGCATGACAAGAAGTACTCCACATTTGAATTTTATTTCCTTAAAAGAGGAATAGAGCGGGCTTGTGATGTGACAGCTGAGAGAGCAAAGTTAAAAGCACTACGGGCAAGCCGAGCTTTTCTAAGCCTGATCCAGGGATGAGCCAGGCTTCAACAGGAAAATAACTGTGCTACCAGTTCTGCCTTTCTGTACTTCTGACAAAATTTAAACTGGGTCAGAGTAGAATCCACCTGTATAGTAAGTTTGGCTATAGATTCTTGAGCTGAGGCTGTGGAATAACCACTTGACTTTGTATTGACTTTGTAGTGTAATTCTGAGGTACTTTATTAGCTTGGCTTTTCACTGAGTGTTACAAAACAGCTTGTGGAAATTTCCCCAAGCTGGCATTACCTCATCCTGCTTACTGGGCTGCTGTGTATGCGGGGACATTTCTGGCGAGCATTTTAAAAGTCCAGATCAAATCGAATCTTTTAAGTCTAAACAAACATGACCATTTAAACCTTATTTATATCCTCACCGGCCACCCACAGTTTGTGGGAACACGAGGCTGTGTCTCTGACAGTCTGGTCTGCAGTACTGAAGCCCCACAGGGAACTTTGCTGGCACCTACACTGCAGACTTCTCCATCAACTCCCCAGGCTTCCATCCACCAAAATTCTCTGATGACTCTGCCATATTCAGCCTCATTATCATCACAGGTGAGAACAACCAAAGAGTAGAGATACAAAACTTTGTGGACACAATACCTTGTGGATTGGTGTCAGCGAAACCCCTTCCTGATCAATGTGGGGAAAACCACGGAGCTGGTGTTGGATTTCTGCAAGTGCAGACCCACCGCACCAACACCAGTGAACATCCAGGGAACTAACATTGAGAAACTGAACTCTTATTTGGATGTTCACCTGAACAATAAACTGGACTGGAGTCACATCAATGTTCTTTATAGGAAGGGTCAGAGCAGGCTCTTCCTGCTAAGGAGACTAAGATCTTTTAGAGTGCAGGGGGTGTTTCTGAAGACCTTTCATGACTCTGTGGAGGCATCAGCCATCTTCTATGGTGTAGTATGTTGGAGCAGCAGCTTATCTACAGCTGAGAGGAAGCAGTTAGAGGCCAGCTGTGTCCTGGGATGTCCCCTGGACCCAGTGCAGGTGGTGGGAAGCAGAATGATATCAATGTTGGACAATATCTCCCACCCCATGCATGAAACTGGAGAGCTCCTTTAGTGACAGACTGCTGCATCCTAGGTCCACAAAGGAGCATAATCTCAGATCCTTCCTCCCAGCAGCTGTTACACTTTACAACAATCACTCGTTCCAACAAGTTCAAAAAGTGTTCACATCTCTGCTGTTATTTGCAGTTTTCCATTTCTTATAAATAGTCTGTTGTTTTTTATGCACAATTACACACAAATTATCCTACTCAGTTGCACATTTCTTTGAATCTGGGTATGCTATTTTGAAAAACTGCACAGTATTTTATTCTTATGCTGTAAATTTGCCTATATTGTACAGTCTCTTATTTTTATTTCCTGTTTTTATATTTTTACCTTTGTGGGAATCTGTATGCTCCTATTTGCCTTTCGTGTTGCTGCTGATATACCTGAAAGTCCCCACCAAGGGACAATAAATGTGGATATAAAGTATTTTATAACAGCCAACTAGAACTCATACACAGCTAGTAATATTCCCTAAAGGCTACATTTGGAAGTGGGATTGCTTGGCTCCACCTGCATGATGCAAATCTAATGTTCTCTGCAGATCTGTTCTGTTGAGGCCATTGGACTATAGAGGACCTATTGTGAAGTCAAGTTCACGAAACCGGATTGAGATTGAGCTTTGCGTTATGGTGCATTGCTGGAAGTAGCTATCAGAAGAAATGTTGATACATTGTGGATTCAGAGTTGGCATTAAGCCTGCATTTAGTGGATATTTGGGTGGCTCATCATTTTTACCATCTGCCCATTCTTATCATCATCAAAATCGCTCAGAGGACAGTTTCTCTTTCATTGGACCATTCTCTGTAAACCTGTAAGATGGTTTTGAATAAATATTTCAGATTTACCCATTTGCCACCAACAATTGCTCACTTACCCGCTTTGTTCTACGTACTGATGTTTGAACATCAGCAAGTAGATGTGGTGATTGCCATTAACAAGCAACTAAATAAGTGTACTTAATAAATTTAGTGAAGAGTGTACTCTATAATAATCTCAAAGTGTAAATTATATTTGTTGCAACTTAGTAGTATGCAGGGTGCAAAATATACAAGACAGTTTTTGCAGAATTTGAAAGCAGAACTATCATGTACAATAAAGGTATATGTACTGATAAGCTGAACTCCCAGCTATATATAATTTCCCAGAAGTTAAACTGTTATTATAAGTCTGTCTGCCATCACACACAGCAGATTACAAAGAATAATATCTAGTCTAACAGTTCCCTGAGCACGCACCACACATTAAACTTTGTTAAGTGTTGTCTGGAAAGAAAATTTAAAAACTGCCAGAAAAACAAATCCATAATGTTAAAAGCTGTTCAGCTTTTTATTTATTTTTTTATTTTACTGTTAAGATTTTATGTTTGAGGTATTTTGTCAATAGCTTGAGACATATGAACAATTCGACTGAAAACTGCGTGGCTGTCTGTTGGTTCTTTTGTGGTTAGTGTACCTTAGGTCTGATGGCAGAGATGTAAAATGTTCATGGAGAAGTTTTGAGGGGTCTCTGACAATGTTAAAAGTCCAGAGCCTGCAGCTGGTCTCAAACAGCTGAGGGAAAGCCCAATGCCATTTTTAGTTCCCTTCACTATCCTCTAGGATAGACTCTAAAGCTCTGGATCTTTGCCATATTCCAGCTGGAATACCACACTGACAGTAATGTGCTAATTTAACCTTAACCTTAAGAACTAAATTAAGTTCACAAAGGTTAAATACAATTAATTCAATTTCAGAGTTCAACAAATACATGAACAGAAACTAGTTCATGTTCATTCATAAGGTTTTTCTTATATAATGTTTAAAAGTAGATATGTTGCTCATGTAGTCCACAAGTTAGTATACTGATTATGTCATTAAATCTGCTTTGTTTTCTCCTTATGTCTTTGCTCACATAAACTATATTTTATTATGATAAAATTCCCAACACGGCATCTCTCATTTACATTTTTTACGCTTTTGCTATCAAAAAACAAAATGTGTGAGATTTTGACTGAAAAATAGACCAATTAGACTAGTAACTTGTAACTGTTTTCATTTGTGACCCTCTTATTACCATCCCATCAGTGCAGATGGGATTTGGGATGAGTTTTTAGTTTAAACTGTTTTAACAACAGGTTCATGCATAAGACTGTACACTGAAATGCAGTATATCAACATACTTTCCACCACACCTCCGTAGAATGTTATTAGGATGTGACAGTGACCATCCTGTTTAGTATCACTCTTGCCAGGGCAGCATGCCACACTTGGAGACCCCAGGAATGCAGGGCCTTCCTCTGATATGGAGGTTTTGTTTACCCAGGAGAAGATACCTCTTCTTTTCTCAAGGACTTCACATCATGCTGACCCTCTTTAGATATCTGATGCTCAAGGAGTGTTTTATCTCGTTGTCTCCTGTGTGTTGTGAATTACATTTTCAGCAGTGAAAGAGCTATAAAAGGTTAGTATCTCCCTATCTAGAGCACAGCAGGCAAACTAAGACCCTGGTTTGACTCTATTCTCTGTCCATTCTCAATTATTGCGAGAAAGAATTAAAGTGCCACTGTGATTGATTTTCACCAATCTTCTTTGTTAACTGAATTTATTGAGGTACATTTTTATTTTTAAATTTACAGATGCTAGTAGGAGCATCAGTTTGTTTCCTCTACACCAGGCCAATCTCTGTTTGACTTTTTCTCTGTACAATGGTTCATCCAATGTTCCATGAATGAGTCCCACTTCTGTTGTATCATTAACAAATTTCAATTCATTTCAATTCATTTTATTTATATAGTGCCAATTCACAACACATGTTGTCTCAATGCACTTCACAAAGTCAGGTACATACATTCCAGTTAATCCTAACCATTGAATAGTGCAGTCAGATTCAGTTATTTATTCAAATTGGATAAAAAGTTTTTCTTTCTAAGGAAACCCAGCAGATTGCATCCAGTCAGTGACTTGCAGCATTCACTTTGCAGCAATCCCTCATACTGAGCATGCATGTAGCGACAGTGGAGAGGAAAAACTCCCTTTTAACAGGAAGAAACCTCCAGCAGAACCAGGCTCAGTGTGAGCGGCCATCTACCACGACTGACTGGGGGTTTGAGAGAACAGAGCAGAGACACAAAAAGAACA
>JAHUTJ010000718.1:0-28076 GCA_036250325.1 Characodon lateralis
ATAAGAAAACAACCATAAAAGAACTTAAGAAGAAAACACTAGGAGGCGGAAGAGGGAGAAAAGAAAACATGATACAAAAACCGAAATAGAAACATCTAAGCAAAAGGTAAACAAACACAAAGCCACAAACAGAGTCCAAAAATGTCACTCCGTGACACATACACTTTCCATTTCAGTTTAAACAAGACATTTTTCTTAGATAAAACATCCTGTCAAAACATGTGAAGTCATGTCAAAGTATGCAGAGTCTTAAGCAGCAACTGCACTTTAAATGAATGTACCAGAAATGAATAATGACTTTTGCAAGAAAAATAAGTGCATAACTCCATGTCTTATTTACATTTATCATAAAGGAGGACAATGTGTAACATATTAAAGGAATAAAATAAGTCAGGGTAGTAACAGGTTCACGAGAAAGGGAAAGACATACTGTAAAAAGCAAGGATTTATTTTATAATTTCAGACATAAATTAAAATGTGACCCCCCATGGGAAAAACTGCTTATTATTATTATTATTATTATTAGATTTGTATTATTGAGATTCAATGGTCTTCTTCTCATATAATGCCATGCTCTAAGAGTTTTTGTGTTTTGGTTTCTTGATTTGTCCTGTTTCAAAATTCCATACTGGCCACAACTGTGCTTGACAGTTGGTAAAATGTGGCAAATCATCAACTCATCCAAACATACTTTTAGTCATTGTGGCGAAAAGCTCAATCTTTGTCTCGTCTAACCAAAACATCCTTAACAAGAAGGCATTTGGCTTTCAGTGAAACTTGTTGGAGTCAGTTTTGAAGCATTTGCTTTTTTTTTTGGTCAGTGCCCTCCAAGTTCATTGCAGGGTAAAACTTGCTTTCAGTATGGACAGGCAACACACTGGTGTTCCTGCAATGTGCGGATTCCTAATCAATTTATTTTCATCCGAGGGACACAGTTTCAGCCATTTTCCAAACCATGGAAACACATCTGATTACCATGAATCTAAAATAGTCTGAACTGATCATATTGAAATCTGCAATCTTTAATAAACTGCTCAAGACTTTCAGTGCTCATGATGAGTTTATGCAAACGTCTGAGCACAACCGTATACCTGTGCTGACTGGATTTAACGCTTAAATTAAAAAGCTTGGTGCTCATATGATGTTTATTCAATAATAATTTGTTAATTAGACTACTGAATCGCTCCCAAGCTTTTGCTATTATGTTGATTAAACATGTAAACAGGTGTGAACTTGCATGTGGATTTTGTGTCTTTGTGTCAATGTTTAGGAGTAACATAAAGCAAAGGATGTAATCTCATGTCTGTCTGTGTTTGACTACTCACCAGGCAAACCTTCTTCCTCTGCACCTAAACAAAAAGATAAACACCCATAAAGGCAACGTACTTTATTACCCTTTCGTATTGATTGAGAAGGTCCAAAAAACGTACCAGCTCTGTGCCAGGTCGTATAAAAAGCCCAGACCGAGAGGGTGAGGCCATGTAAATCCCTTAGTCCCTTGTAAAGAGCTTTAATACACCCGAGGCGCCAAATCACTTGACCTGTGTTAGCCCTGCCGCTTGGGGCCTTTCTGGCTGACTGAGCAGTGTGGAGCCAGTCCTTCTCCTCCCATTCTCTGCCTGTCAGTCCAGGTAATAGTCAAGGTCTTATTAGCGACACCATAACCCAGCATGGCTTCAAACCTTTATGAGCTGGAAATCGGCCACTGAGGCCAAGCTTTTTAATGCAGATAAAAACCAACTTAGAAAAACTGTCAAAAGATGTTTCAGACTCTTTTTCCCATTCTTCTAAGAATCAGTCAACAACCATTAAAGCAGCATCAGTTTTTAGCTGATTTTCTATATTTTATTGCTGCAAAAAGTTAAACACCTTTAATTTGTTGATTCATCTAAACCAACCTGTAAATATGGGAGACAATGTACCTATTAACAAAAATTTCTAAACATTTTTGGTAACTTATAAACAAAAGCAACATTTGTTGTGCAACTGCAAATAATAGAAATTGAATACTTTTTCTTTTGTAACATGCATGTTTTTATGTACATCAAAGTTTTTACACAAGATTCAGAATTTTTGCAGAAAACTGGCTATATAAACAAGGTTTGTAATTTTATTTTTTATTTTATTTTATTGTTGTTTTTATGCACAGTAACATCTTAACAAATTAGTTTATCATTTATATTAGTTCATTTATTTCAGTAATTCAATAGAAAAAGTACAACAGTAATATTTCAAATGCTAAGATGCTCAAATGCTTGAAACCTGCACAATTTGGAGTTTTAATCTGCACAATAAGTCCTTGTATACATGTAAGCCATGCAGTTTTATTTCTGTTAATTTTGATTAATTTGCTTCATTGGCGATTACCTTTTGTGTCCTACTCTCAACCACTTTTAGAGAGTTGATGCTTGTTTGCTGGACAATGTTCAAGTCAGTCTTCTCTGTGACACTTCAGGCCAAAACAGCATTTCAGTAGTAAAAATCCCTTTTTATTTGGTCTAGTCACAAAAGTTTCAGGTTGATTTGCTGTAAGTCATAATCTTTAAAATTAACAACAATAAACACTTTGAACACATCCCTCTGTAATAGGTTCATATAATATGGGTTCACATTTTGAATAAAATTGCTGAAATTAGTACAATTTTCAGTTATAGTCTTATTTAATGAGATGCCCTAGAATCAAGCTAAATAGCAAAATGAAGCAGAAAAATTTTGGTCTCATTCCTCTGTCCCCCAATGAACAACATCAGAGCCTGTCTGATAATCTGAATCCCCAGTTTCCACTCAACACTAACTGATTGCTAACTGCACCAATAACAGGTGGGTCAGTGGAAGGTATCTATGGCAGAAAAAATGTTTAGCTGTACACACCTGGGTCTGTGATGTCTGTTTCTTTTTATTTCTTTCTTGAAGAAAAGAAATCCATTTCCCATAAAGGTTCTGTCAGTGGTGCCAGATTTCTGTTTGTGTTATTGGCCTCTGTAATCTTGGAAAGTTAGCGGCTTAGTGTGACTAGAAATCAACTTTGGGAACGTCCAGAGAGCATCAGTGAGTCATGTAGTTACCAGGAATTGTGAAATGGTTTGAGGTATGAGGAGTATCCAAGCCAGATTTCAGTGAGGTATGCACAAGTGTACACAAGTCAAGTACTCACAGAACACAGGTGTGTCTGGTTTCTATTTGGTGCATAGAACTGCTTCCTGACAAAACGAGTCTTTTCTTAAAAGCACAATCTAAAATAAGACATATTTATGAACATAAACTGACTCTCAGCTAAAACATTTGCTGTCTTTGAGGCTGCCAGCATGCACTTGTTTTGGCCACTGAGCATACAAGTGCCTGACAGGCTGCGGACAGCTGCCCCTGAGGGGAAAAACACTTGACAAAGCAGCATTTATCCGTAGCTGAAGCTGCATAGGAGCTTGACCCCTGAAAATAAAGACACAGTATGTTAGAGAGTACCCAAGGAAATGCTGTCACTGGCAGTTGTCCCTGCATAGGCACACACAACTGTTAGCCATACGGCTCCACAGTCTAGACACTGCTGTCGGCTGGGTGGCGAAGCATCCATGTACAGAATATGTTCACTATCCCTGTGAGGAGGAAGGAATTATTACAGTGTTGGTTAGCAAGGCTACACTGTGGTGAAAGTTTCCCCCTTAACAAGAACTAGTTCTGAATTTAGTTTACCACAGTTAAAACTGTAGCAATTCATGCTAATAGTTCACGACCTAAACATTTAAACTAAATCCGCTGTCCCAACATGAACATTGGACCCTAATGTCCATTCATCATTTTTTCAATAAATAAAGCCTTTAATAAAATTGACGTCATGTGACAGATAGCATATTAACCATGTCGCGGCGTGCACATTGCAGCCTGGCCCTTGCCATCCTATTTATATCGGTTTGATTTTCTCCTGCGTTTTTTTGCCCACCATTGTCAGTCTATAAATAGATCAGCCAACATCATGTACTTTGATGCGCTTTTTGAGTTTAATGAAATATAAACAAAAAAGGTTAGAAGCGTGAGCTTTCATAAATAGTAGAGGAAAACCTTTCATTACCTTTACTTTCTGTTGGATTCAAAAAGGTCACCTTTAGTAAATGTGCTATAGTTATTAAGAAATTTAAATGTATTAATACAGCTGTAAAGTTCAAAGCAAACAACTTTTTCATTTCTTTGCACAGAAAAAATTTAATTAGTATTAACAAGCAAACAAGCAAACTTTAGAAAGACCTTTGAAAATGGGCCTTTAGTTTCTTTGAATATGCACAATTTGGATTTTTAATCTGCACAATTAGTCTCTTTATAACAGTGTGCTATGTAGAAATCAGGTTATATTACCTACACGCCCATTCATCCTGAGCTTTTCTACATAACATGTTTCAGCATTGTTCTTGTTGATGTTTCTGGCCTCTGCAGGTGAAGGGGGAAACATAGCAGGAGGTGGGCTTGTGCATACCATTTTATTACCAAGCACTCATTACGGGAGTGTCTCCCAGAACCTCTACACCAGCAGAACATGTCACCTCATGCTGCCCGGCCCATTGTGAAGACCACAGCACTCAAACCTAACACTTCTTTGGCAAAGTGTTTCGCTCAACCCATGACTCATTTGGGTGAAATGCCTCAAACATTAAGGCTGCCAAATGCTGAAGTGAACAGAAACGTATGCATTGGGTTGAGCTACCTTTTCCTGCAATATGGAGAGAGGGTTGGTGGTGTTGCATGGAGGTGCTTACAAACCTGCAAGCCTGTTTTTCATTAAGAAATGTTTTGCAAGCATACTCTCAATTTACAGTAAATACCAGAGTGGAAACAAGTTCATCCCACTCAGTGTAATTGCTTAGGTTAATCATATAGGTTTTGCAAAATACATTTTCATGCTGATTAGTGCTCAAAATCAATGCTCAATTGGTCATCATGCAGAAAATCTCAGTATTATCTGCTTTTATGTTTTGTTCAGCATAGATAAACAAAGTTTCATATTTCAAAAACAATTTACTTTAGAATTATCATGTTTGGGTTAGAGTATGTTCATTCTGCCCCTGGAGTCATCTATATTTACTCAATAATTACTATGTTGCATATAATAAAGCTCCAGTACATCAATCATGACATGCATTGCATCATGTTGCAAGCTGCAACAATCTGCCAAAGTGCATTGCTGCAAGGCATAGGAAATTTCAGGCTTTCACTGAAATGAAATTAATATTTGGATAAATTTTTAGTATTTTGCTTTCACGAAGCTTTGAGGAATGCCCCAAGAGCACCTATTTGAGAAGCTGTGTCACAATCAGAGCATCCCAGCAGACCAGAGCAGGACTCTGGAGAGGCAGGCTTGTCAGCAGCTGTTTAAGGCTGTCACTTGGTGAAGAAATGCTCTGTCATTGCCTAACTAATGATAATTGTTTGGAGCGGTGAGAGTCCAACCGTCCTGTCTGCAGGCTGGAATCTCAGGGGTTAGCAGCGGAGATGGCAGCAGTCATAGTTGAGCAGACTGGAGGGTGGTTGTATGAATGGTGGGTGGAGTATCTCTGTTGAAGAATATTTCTTTAAGGTTCTGTGTCTGGTGTTTGGAATATAGTTCTGGTCAGAAGTTTACTTTATTTTCATTATTGGCATGAAGGTAGTATTAAGTGCAACAAATGCAAATAATTTTAACAGCAAGAACTGGGTGTAAAATATGCCATTCTGTAGATTTTCTCTGCTAATATTTGGTGTATTTGCAGAAAAACACACTTTTGGTACCCGTCAAGTAGATTCTGGCAAAATTCTGGCTGAATATTTGACCACTGTTCTTATGGTCAAAGCATACAGTGCCTTGCAAATGTATTCACATTGCTTAGAATTTTCCACAAAAGTGTTTGTTTGCAGGTTAATATGACAGACCAAAACCTACTGTAGTACAGCATAACTGTGAATTAGAAGGAAAATGACAAGTTTTAATTTGTGTTTACAAATAAAAAGCTGGAGAGACAGGCCAGGGATAAAGTTTGGAGAAATTCAAAACAGGGCTAGGTTATAAAATGACATCCAAAGCTTTGAATGTCTAATGGAGCACTGTTCAAGCCTTCATTTAAAATGCACACAGCTGGTACAGCTGCAAACCTGCCAAAACATTGACGTCCACCTAAACTGACAAGCTGGGCAAGGAAAGCATAAGATAAATAGAAGTTTATGGCTGTTACATGGCAAAATGTAAAACGTTTAAGTGGTAATAATATCTTCCAAGGCAACATTTGAAATAATTGTATAAAGTGTACAGTCCTGAGAGCGAGGACTTATTTAAAGGGTGACATTGACAACTTATCCAGTTTGATACCATTAACCTGCTATGTGGAGGTTGGTGTTGTCAGAAAATGAGTAAATCTGGGGAGTTCTTATGTTATAACTTTATGTTTTGCAATCCTCTCAAATTTAAACCCTGTTATATAGACCGTCTGACAGCAGGAGAGGTAAAGAAAAGGGAAAGAATGGGAGACAAGTCAAGAGGGATAAAAACTGCCAGGAGAAAGCAATGGGATCTCAGGCAGACTGTCTGGCTGCAGCGGGATCTCCAGCACTCAGCGTCATATGATTCTGGGGTCAGAGGTTATCCCCACTGATGAATATCGAGCTGAGCCTCGTCTTCCTCACAAAAGAGAGGGAGTCGTTTTCACTCCCCAGGTCTGGAAAGTTTATTTCAGGAGTTCATCCTGCCAGTACCAGACAGTAAACTTGTCTCAAAGAAGAAGACTTACATTCACAAGTATTATTTTTTTTAGAGGTGTTATCAGTCTGCCAAAACAGTGTTTTTTGTTGTTTTTTTTTTTTCATTCAAATGCTTCTATTGGCTGTAATCACACAGAAAGGAATGTACCACAAGTGTGTATTACTTGTGAAACATACATCCATGGGATTCTGACAGGATTTGGAAGATTATAGTTTGCAGACTGTGGACTGTGTGAAAATAAACTGATGTTTTCTATGTATCCTGCTGAAAGCCTCAACCCACTTACTGTTTCATTATATAGTTTCTTAAAATTTTTATGTAGTGGATTTAGGAGGATTTAGGTGACTTGGAATGCCAGTAGGTACAGAAAGAAAAATCTCAGATGGTTTTCCATTACTCTGTTTTTGCCCTTACAATTATTCTGTGCATGTTTAATTTATTCTATTTAAAGATTATTACAGAGAACCTGTCGATGGGATTTCTTCTAAAAGCCTATTTGAGATCATAACTACATATGTGAAAGAAGTATGACATATTTAAATAAGAGTTCATTTAAGGGGACATGGTTTAAAATTCATAAATGCTTTGACTTGTCTTGATTTGACAGTCAAAGACCAGAGTGCCCCACCTGCTGAGCCACATATACACTAAATTGGGTATTTGAAATTATGTTGGTTTTCAGAAGAAGCCGCCTTCCTTTAGGCTTAATGCAACTGGTTTACTTGAAATGTTGATGGAGCTAATAAGACAGGGTGTGGCCAGGTTACTGGGATCAGAAAGATAGATCACTGCTATGTGACTGGGCCAATATAATTAAAGCTTATACAAAGGTATGGCATTTTCAATAAACTTTCCATGTGATACCTGGTATTGCACATAGGGGTGTTATTGTAATTTCAAAATAACGTGCACCAGACAAATTAAAACAGTTTAAAATACAACCTTTTACCACATGTTTATTTTCCTGGCATCAGACACTACTGTTCTGCAAAAGGGGTTATTGTTTTCATGTCTTCTCTCCTTACATCTATTCTGGCTCTTGGAATATTTAAATACAAGAACAATATTTTGGCCATCATGTGCTGAATGCTTGCAGTTCAAAGAACCAAAAAAGGCCACAGGTGTCAGAAAAAGTGATGGTTTTCAGGTCAAAACTATCCCAGCTCACAATAAACCATTTTTCTTTCTATTTAGCTTTACCTAGAGGTTTATTTCTGTCATGGATCCTCTCCTGTATTAGTGTTTCTTTTACACTAGTTTAAGTTGTATTTTTAGTCTGTTTAACCAAAAAACTTTTGTGGTTAGCATAAATAAAAGGTGTGTCTCACATTGGTTTGGAGTGGACTTATTTAAGTAGTTATAAGCAGTTATAAGCTTACCCGGAGTGGACATCACTCAGAGCAAACTTAGATTATTGTACAAGGGTTAGTTTCTCTACTTTGCACCATCTGAAATGGATCAAACTCAAAGATTTGTAAAAAGTTTGAGTGAAGTGTTTTTTTTCTGTACTTTTCATGGTGACTGTGGCTCAGTAGGAAGAGTAGTTGTCTTGCAATCAGAAGGTTGTGGGTTTGATTCCAGCTTCCTCCTGCCATATGTCAATGTGCCCCTGGGCAAGGCACTTAACCTCAAGTTGCCTACCGATCTGCGTATCGGTGCATGAATGTGTGAGAGTTAGTGAGTGTGATGGGGTGAATGTGGCTCTAGTGTAAAGCGCTTTGAGCGATCTGTATGACTGGAAAAGCGCTATAGAACTTCAGTCCATTTACTTAATTCTTCTAACAGCTTCTTAAGGGCTGGTGTTTTAAAGGGGTGCATGTTTTAAATGAGTGTTAGCAATCACACTACATGCAGTTAGCATTGCCTCAGGAATGTCAGTGATTTAAAAAAACAGCAAAAAGGATGGGAACCAGTGCCTCCTTTTTCCGAAAGGGAATGTTTCCCTGAATCTCCAAACTGAGATTCTTTTGACTGTTTAATGCAGGTAAGATCCTTACTACTTGTAAATATCAAAAACCCCTCTTCAAAAGAAGCAAAATGCTATTTTTTAATTTAGACTTGCATTGTTTGCTGACATCAGTAAACTAGATGTTGTAAAGTCGTTCATTAGAAAACCTCATATATGTCATTAAAACAAACACTGAGCCAAAGCATTGGATGGAGAAGCATAACACGTCCTAACATTCAATAACTTGAATTTACCATTAAAGTTTTGGTTCTGTTTGTTGAGGTTCTAGTGTTCTTGGGATCACTGTCATTTTGCAAAGTGCAGTTTCCCCCAAGCTTAAGCTGATGGACAGATGGCCCAACTTGTGAAACAAGAATACTTTGCTATACTGATGAGTTTGTGATCAACTCAATCTGTGCAAGTTGCAAAAGGTCCTGCCTTTGCAAAACAAGTCCAAATCCTCATACCTCCACCACACTGCTTGATGTGTTTGTGCGGCTATTAAGTGTCTGTTTTTCACTGTTCGAAGGAAGTCTGGCAGGTTCTTTACAGAAAGTAATATATTCAATGTTTAATATTTTTCTAATTGTTAGTTCAGGAATTTTAAATAAAAATCTATCCATCTGGAGCATTTGTTCCTAGGATAATTGCCATCTGTTTTGATTGTTGTTCCATTGTGATAGATTTATACCATAGAGTAATGGGCTCCAATTACTTACTGTTTTGTATGATATTTATATACAACACCACAACTAAAACATACTATTTTGTCTATAACTGTATTTACCTATTTTCACCCGTAATTTAAACATGCAATCAACGTTTCACCTATTCCAAATATAGATTATATTGTACCTCTGCAGTTTTGTATCTATTACTTTCACTTTATATGGAAATAAACCTCCGCTAAGAGGTGATGCTGTAATTCCTTGACCAATAGTACTGTCTTTGTAACTGAAGAAACTGGGTTCAGTGACTTGTACATCTACAATTACACAAAACTAGCCTCATCCTTCATCAGGTCGCACATCAGTCTCCAGACTCTCTCTTATCTGGGCTAAGATTCAGCTTATCCCCTCTATCATTATCAGGCTGGCCACACCCTTAGACATGAGGTACTAGTCAAGGACAAGACCAGCAGTTTGGCTGAAGTCTTCCTCCAGCTCCATCTCTGCTATCACTCAGGAAAACATAATGAGGCATATTTACCCTTATTAGTGCCAATAGTACTATTAAGGTCCAATTATGTGTTATACAGATAGGTCTGGCATAGAGAGTGGTCTGGCTCAACTTTTTTGTGGTATACGTCATTGCTTTCTTGCTGACAGCATGATCACAGACAATACCATTCTTCTGGCATGCTCAAAACTAAAATAAATGAAATATGACCATTGTTCAATATGGCATAAAGAGTGGAGAGAAGAAAACTAGCATGTGTGTTTAAAAGGATTTGAACCTCCAACTGTAAATTTAATTTTCACTGACTGTATCTCAACTATAACCTAAGATACGATATAGATGCCATAAAGGGGAAAGGCAAACGTAGTCATTCCCCTTGCTCTTTTTCACCTTTTATTCATATTACAAAAACGAACATCTAAGAATTCTATTGGGATTGTTTTACTTCT
The DNA here is from genome assembly GCA_036250325.1 of Characodon lateralis. Lineage (NCBI taxonomy): Eukaryota > Metazoa > Chordata > Actinopteri > Cyprinodontiformes > Goodeidae > Characodon > Characodon lateralis. The sequence continues at coordinate 10,295 of JAHUTJ010000718.1, forward strand.
AAATAGTGTGGCATGCATTTGTATTCAGCCCCTTTTACTCTGATAAACTAAATAAAATCACCTAAATATTAAATAATTGTTGCTTGTGTGTAATTTAATTTTAGGATAAATCCAGCTCTTCTGTGAAGGCCTTAGGTATTTGTTGGAGAACATTAATGAACAAACAGCATGAACTGGCAGAGATGTTAGGAAAAAAGTTTAGGTTATATAACAACATCTCAAGCTTTGAACATCTCACAGAGCTCTGTTCAATTAATTATTCAAAAATTGAAGGAGTATGGCACAGCTTCTATACCTACCAAGATACAGTCATCCATCGCCTAAAATGACATGCTTAAAGCATTATTGAGAGAGGCAGTCAAGATGCTTATGGTTACTCTGTGGGAGCTGTTTGCAGCTCTGGTGCGAGAATCTGTTGACAGAACAACCATTAGTCAAATCTGGCCTCTATAGAAGAGTGGGAAACAGAAAGCCACTGCTGAAACAAAGTCATGTGGAAAAAGATGCTGTACTCAGAAGAGACCAAAACTAAACTTTGACTACAAGTAACTATGCTATGTGTAGCAGAAAAACAAATGCTGCATGTCACCCTAAACACACCTTGGCTGCTGTGAAAAATGGTGGTGGCAGCATCATGCCGTGGGTATGCTTTTCTTGAGCACTTTCGAAGCATAATTTTTTGGCCTAAAGGCAATCAGTATGTTTGGCAGAAAAATAATACCTTAAATACATCATCATCACAGTGAAACATGGGGGTGGCAGCATCATGCTGTGGGAATGTTTATCTTCCGTAGGGTTGGGGAAGTTGGTCAGTAAGTTAATAGGAAGGTGGCTGGAGATAAATACCGGGTTATCCTGTAGGAAACCCTGCTAGAGACTGCAAAAGATTAGAGAATGACTGAGCTTGAGCTGTTTTACAGAGAAGAATGGGCAAAGATCTTAGTATGTTGATGTGCAAAGCAAATAGAGACAGATCCCAAATGACTTACGGCTAACTGCAATGGATGTTGACTCTGCAACCTGTTCACTTAGGGTTGCTGAAAAAGAAATGCATGTCACACTCCTCACACTTTTATTTATAAAAAATGTAGCATGTATCCTATTCCTTTCAATTCACAATTATTCTCTGCTTTGTGTTTGTCTATTATAAAATTCAACAAAAATTAAGTTTGTGTTTGTAACATGTGAACAGCTTTTAAGGAGTATAAATGCTTTAGCGATGAACTTTAACTGATGCAAAAAAAAGCTAATACAATTTCTAAAACGTCAAACTGTTACTCTATGTCATACAAACAACAAAAGCAGCATTTTGAACCATGAGAAAAGTCAGGGTACACATCTTCCAAACGAATACAACAGAGTATGTCTGTGCAATTGTCCCTAATTATGACTATGATTTAACGGAGCTCCACATTCCAGTGCCGCTTATGGTTTTGCTGCTATCATGGAGCCTGTGGAGTCATTAATACGATACCAATCTCATCAGTGGCTCCAGTTTGGGTCGCTCATGGGCTCCTGAACACAACCTGTCCAGCTCAGGAGGATCCAAACAACCAATCTGCTAGTCCCACTGTGCAATCACACATTTTTATAGTCAAGAAGGTGGACTTCAAGACAAACAATCCATGTTAATGACAGATTCATGTCAGACAGAGGACAATTATGGGTGCCATTAGTTGCCATCATCTCCACTCCAGCTACAACGGATTCCTTTCCTGCTGCCTGTTTATGCAGTAAAGCTTCCATGTCTGTGTGAAAATTAACCAGGACCAGCATGTATAATAGGCACTGGGTCCTCGTATAACTCTGTGTGTAGTTGCTCCAGAGGTTGTTGAGCATGCCTGTTGAAAAACAAAATATAGACATGGCACATTATTTTAGGGACCACACATGGGATACTTTCAGAGTAGCTCTCAGATATTTAGACTATTTTCAACAAGATGATATTATTGTGAAAGAAAAAATGTGACACATTCAATTTTATCTGGTTTGCAGAGAATGATTCCGGGCAGCCATTAAAAACTGGTATATTATGATAATATCCTGCACTTGCTGTATGAAAATAGAGCAAAATTCTATGCAATAATTAGATTACTACTGATAAACAATATATCACATCCATCTTTGTGCAGTCTCTTTATAGCCCCCTTTCCACCAAAAGCCCCAGGATTTAGAGCCCAGGATTTGCTTTCCGCAGGTAAAAGGAATCATGGGAATTTGAGTGCCTTCTGTTTCCACTGCTCAGAGAGGCCACGAACCATTTATTTAAATCAGCCTAATGACACATGGGGACGTTGTGAAGAAAACTCCAATATACCTTCAGTCCAGCAGACCAGCATTACTCCTTTGCTCCCTTTAAAAGACTCTTAGCTAATAAATAATGTTTATGTTTCAACTGATAAATGATAGTAGATGATGAGCAGCTTTAGAGTTATACAGCTGATTATTTCCTTCCATCATTCCTTAAGTTGCACTGGATCCATAAGCAGGAAAAGATTAATTTTTATTTTACATTGAATTTTTTACCAACCTGCGTCAGGCCAGAGTTGTTGTTTTAAAACTGCATGGATTATTTACAATAACTACTAAACACTGATTAACACACTTATTTTTATTTAATGATATCAGGCAAACTCATTTCAGATATCAAACAGAAAATTATTTTTAGTAAAAATGTTATTTATTAAAATAAAAAACAACAGATAAGTCCAGAAGTACAAGAAGTTGATAATTGATGGTCTAATCAACAGCAAATATTTATACAAAGTAGAAGATGTGTAGACAGTGGAGTAGACGATGGTAGGACTAAGAGGATCACCGGGAGCTTTTGGGAAACTGCATCCAAACCTGGAACTGTTGTCTCTCCTCCTGCAGAGCCATCTGCATAAACCATGAAAAATTAAAAATAATAAATAGTTCAAACTCTTCTAAGTTAGGTTTACATGAAAAGCCAATCTTAAGGAAATGTGTACTTTTAAATTTAAAGTGCTCATCTGTACTGTATTAAAGTATTTTTCTTCCAGAACTGTGGCAAAGCATTTTATAGTCAATGCCTACCTTAAAATGTCAAAAAATCTCCAGAGACAAATATTACATGTTATATTCTGGTACTTGCAGTTATTAACCACATACCTAATAAAAACTTTGTAATCACTTTCATCCCCCACAAACAGATAACAGGTAGCAGGAAATCCCAGAGTGTCGGGCCGAGATCAGGCAGTGGTTAGTGGGGGAGTCCCAGTCCAGCCACCTTGTTAGCTTAGCTTAGCAGCCAGACCAGCCTGTAAGCAGAGCTCTGCTGCTCTGAAAACTCCAAAAGGACACAGATAAAGTTTTGAGGTACATTTTATGCTTGAAAACATCGTAAAACTGCATTTTGAGACAAATTAATAGTGTAAAAGTGATAAAATTGTATACTAACAGCCACTGTAGGTTTTAGGTCTAAGGACTCAGATGGCTACAGAACAAGTTTGGTTTTATGTCATCTGAAACATCCTTTTATTAATTTGATCATTGACTCATAGATTTTTAATATGCCAGTAGAGTCCATTAGATTTTTTATTAAAATGTGCAGGTATTTCAAAGGTTTGTGAGGCCATGCACGCTGACAGGTATAGCAGGTCTTTGGAAGCGAAACAGCCTCACAGATCCTCCACCTTACTAAACGGTGGCTCTTTTCCATCCCAGACCCACCTGGAGTTCTTGCTGCTAAAAGCCTCATCTCAAGAACATAGCTCCAATTAAAGTGCCAGTAGTGTCTGGGAACCTCCACATGTTTACATTGTTATGGTAGGATGAAAGATTATTTTGTTGGCATGCTACCCATACTGTGCATACTGGTATGGAGACTTGGTGTTCAAGACTCGCTGCTCTTTGCAGCACTTCTCTCACAGTGAGCCCTGTAGATTGTTATTAGCAATGTTACTATCCTCCTCACTGTGTTTGGTAGGAAGATGTTTTTAGATCCTTGTCCAGCCATGAGTTAAATTTATCAACCTTCTCACCATTGTTAAATTAGTAGATATTTTCTTGTTTCTTGGCTTATAAAGACGCACATCTGCCTAGGCTCTACTGAACTGGGCTCAAGTATTTCTTCACATAAGACCACATTGGTTTGGATATCTTTTTTTAACTTTGTCATTTGAAACCAACATTTTGTTTTTACTCAGGTTATTTTTGTCTGATATTAAAACTGTCTGATGATCTGAAGTGTGACAGAAAACTGTGAAAACAGAAGAAAACTGTGAAAACAGAAGAAATCTGTACGGCGGCATGTAGGTTTTCACTGCCCTGTATTTTGCAAGCAAGCAAATATGCATTCCAGATCTTTTTTGGACAAAAACTTCTTGGGGTTTTCTAGGTTATAGATAAAAAGGACCAGACGGTTATCAACAACAAGTCCAAAGGCCAAGGGTCAGTGCCTTTGACAAAAGTAATTTATACCCCTGTGATAGAAGCATTGAAAGATTCAGAGTGCCTTTATCAAGACAATATCACTCTGAGCTCAGAAAGATTATAAATCATAGGTTTTATTCTGCTTTACTTCTCTCATGTTGCCTCTGTTGCATCTGCTGATGTTCTGTTTGCTTCTCAGGTTGCGATGAACTGCATAAACCATTTGTACATTAGTCAATCTAAATACTTTTAGGCAGGAAATCATTTTATTGCAAGGTGAGAAAATAGACTCTTACCATAGCCCATTTGTGATTGAATGACCAAAAATAAATGTGTTTTGTGTCAAAACATAGGCTTTCATGGCAGAAGAATTTTGTCTATGTCAATAAAGACCAAGACTGTACAACAGAGCTGTAGACCAACCAGTTGTTAAGAAACAATCTGGGATGTTGAAAGCATTTTCTGATTTCATTAAGGCTATAGAAAAAATGTTGGATTGTGAGAAGTGGCAGAATTTAATAATTCTTTGTTGCAAATATGCCAAGATTCACAAAACCAAGAAAATATGATGGCAAAGGCACTTTTTGTCAGCATTTCTATTTTGTTTATTGTCATTCCATTGTAAACAGCGCCTTGCAAAAGTATTCATTCAGTTTTTCACTTTGTGTCATGTTACAAGAGGACAGTTAATGGTGCATTCCACAAATCTGACCTTTATTGAAGAGGGAGAAAAAAAAAGTAATTTTTAAAAGAAAGCCATAAGTCAATTTGTATTTTACCACAAGGTATGTAGAGGGCAAAGCAAACAGGTGGAAGGTGCCCTGGTCAGATGAGACCTAAAATTACCATTTTGGTCTACATTCAGAAGGCTTTGTGTGGAGGAAAATGAACAATGCACAACTCCCTGAAGACACCATCCCCATGGTAAAACACAATGGTGGCTGCGTCATGTTGTGTTGCTGCTTGTTTCAGTGTGAAATATCATCCATAAACAAATACATAAAACTACAAATTAACTGAAATACATAAAATAAGAATGTGTACTCCTGTTTCAGCACCAAAACAGATCCTGGTTTGAGGGTAGGGAGACTCAATGACCCTTTCAGCTCCTTTCACTATCTTCTGCAGGGCCCTTGCCTGCTGTATTGTAGTTGGAGTATTACACTGAGATGCGGTGTGCCGACACACTTAAAACCACAACTCAAAATGTTATTATAATCTTTATTATAATCTTGGGTGGGAGGGAGGGAGGGAGTGATGTTTGTTTCTAAGTTCATAAGGCGTCTGCACTCCAAGAAGCTAAATGCTATACACTGTTGCTGATGCTGACACATCATGACCTCTGGTAGTCGATGATGGTCTTAATTTTGTCACAGAAACTGCTATTCATGTAAGCCTTTATATGATTATAAGATTTACATTTGGGAGTCTGAGATGAATACAAACCCACAAAATGTGAAAGAACAGGATGCATGGGCTGAAAATCGTATGTCAATTTGGGTTTTTTAAGGATTTATGTCAACTAATTTTTTTCCAGAATGGAAATATTATACAGCATAACAACAGTTACTGTTAGAATATCTAATAGGAGCACATTCTAAATTCACTACATTAGAGGTTTAAGAGATGACAATGGTTGGAGGCCAAAAATGAAACAGATAGGACACTCTTTTGAGCAGACAGCAACATGTCCAACCCGATCTTTTCTGTCTTTCTTCTCTCTTTGTCAGCACTTCCAAACATGGCTACCTGCAGAGAGCCACAGACACTGAGGCTCTCTTTTAAGGATGCCAGGCTCCTGTGTATTATGTTTTTAGCATGCCTTGGATTTTTTCTCAGCAGCCTAAGATACACCAAACAAAGTGCAGCAGCCCAAGTCCTGCTGATACCAAGCTTGATGATTGCAAACCTGTTGCTATGACACCATCTCCCCAAGCGAATGGGGTGGATAAAATAACAAAACAATGCAGCTTGTTAGGTTCAATATAAACTATTTTGTTAAGGTCATGGGTTCGGAGGGGAACTCCCACCCATATACATTTCCTGTCTGAAAGCCTTATATGCATAATATTTTATGAATATAAAAATGAGAGAGGAGAGGGAAAACTTCTGTGTGTTACAAGATCTGCAGTTCTAATCAGTCAAGTCTGCATACCTTCAACATGGACTTGACTGTAATATTAATTTTGGGCTCTCAGTAAAACATCCTCACCATTATTTACCAAGACCCAATGATCATTTAAAAAGAATTTTAACCAATTTTAAACACAAGAACTGAGCATAGATATTTAAATGCATAGTTTATTTCTAATGCACACAGTTTCAAAAATACACAAACAAGCTCCCTATATGTGAAAAGTCACTTATCAACTGGCAGAGAAACTAGACTGTCTGCTGTAATCCCCAAGGTCTCTTCTCATCAGAAATGTAACACCCTATTTAACTTAACTGGTTTGAGAGCACAGACACGGTCAATGCATTTTCCAAAGGGTTGAGGTGAACGCTATAGCTTAAGCGAAATGTTAGCCTGCTTTATCCATTCCAAAACCAGCTTTGATGTGTGCTTGTAATCATTATTCCGTTGGAGCATCCAATTGTGTCCAGATTCAAACTGTGTAGCTGTTGATTGAGGTGAAATTGAAAACTTTGGAAGTCATCCTCTTTTTTTTTTTCCAATATCTTTTTCTGCAATGCACCAGTACCAATGACGGCAAAACAGCCTCTCAGCATGCCGCTGCCTCCACCGTGCTTGACAGTCGGTACAGTGTTTTAAGATATGAAAGCCTTACTCTGACTCTTCCAGTCATGCAGTATTTCCTGTCCTTATAGCCATATAGCTAATTTTTCTAACATGTGACCATGAAATATTTCTTCAGAAGGCTCTAGATTTGCCCATGTAGAAAGTTGCTAATTTTAGCTGAGCCTGACGTTTGGAGCAGGCACTTCTTTCTTGGTCAGCTTCTTCTAGGTCCATGTTGATGTAAAATTCACCTCACTGCAGACTGTTGCACTGGTGTTCTGGCAGCTTCCAGTTAAGGATTGGTTTTAGTCCAGGTGATTCCAGGGACACCCCTGGCCTAGTTTCTTTAATGTACAGTTTGATACTTGAAAACAACAGCCAGACCAACCACACAACCAAACTGGTTTTGAAATGGACAAAACATTGGAACATTAAGCTTCTGGAATGGTTCTGACCTTAGCCCTTTCAAAAACCCGTTGACTATGTTTAAAATAACCTTTTTTCAAAGAAACTAGCCAATTTTAATGAACTCTAATAATTATTCCAGTGTAGCTAAACCTTCAGCTAGAATTTAGCAAAAAGCTTTAAAAAGCCATTAGGTTGAGGTAACTAAGCTTACTTAGGGACATTTAACCAAATATTAACAGGACTGTATGTATATTTTTTGTCTGTATTAATCTTTTTGACCTTGTGTGGCTTAGACAAAATGTTTTAATAAATTCAAACTTATGCATAAAATTCTTGTTTTCAAAAAAAACTTTAAAATTGTAAGCAGTATAATGATTTCCCCCTGGAAAAAGAAAAGGCCAAAAATTATTATGACATCCATACACCAATGATGACTGCATGTAAACGTCTCACCAGAACTGAATAAGCAGTCTGTATGTGAAGTCTGTGACCATATTAAAACTAACACTTCTCTCATATCACAATCACACCCATTTAACTCTGCATTTTACTCTTGCTTTTACATACTATCAAACAGACTGTCATGGAATGCATTGGTCATAAAGGTTTGATAGCCTTAACAATGTTAATAAAAAGCATTATGACCAACTCACAAATCGAGGTCATTTAATAAATATGTGGTACTGCTAACTGTTCACCTATGACATCTGCTTTAAACTGGTTCTTCAGAACTTTCGTTGTGTCTCTGTTTGATATATATGGTCCCTGGTCCCACTGGCTTTTGTAAGCTACACACAGAAGGATTCGCGTAAAGCCGTCACCCATTGAGCCTGTCGCTAAGGTGGAGAAATCTCATAATTAAAGCCTCATTAGAGCCATACAGCCCAACTCTGTTGGTTTACGGGGCAGACAGGAACCTCAAAGATTCACAATAGGGCCTTTCATAATACCTGACTTCTCTCAGAAAAAAGGAAAAAGCAGTCGCTCTTAGCATTCAGGCAGATGTAATTGCAATCACTCAGCTTGTCTGATACTGATAATAGGGCAATGGGAAATTCCTGTCAGAGTTGTGGCGCAGGGTGGTTTTGCAACCACTTTGGCTGGCTCCACGTTCCACTGCAGGGCAGCGAATGTGTTACAGCATGCTCACATAGCTGTCATCAAACACATTAAGGAGAAAAAAAAGCTTAAGACAATCAAAACACACAAGCGTGTGTCACTTTCCTACTTTTTGCGCAGTAAAAAGGCTAATATTATATCATCTATCATCCCCGCTCAGTTAAAGATGTTGAAAGACACAGCTTACGAAAAAAATGGAAAGTGGCTACGCTTCAATAATCCTGCTCCAATAATACACTTTAGATTTTGAATCTGTAATATAACATCTATTTATTCATATCACTTTCTTATTGCTTGGTTATGTGGAGAATAAACAGTGAAAAATAAGCATATAGTTTAAGTGGTGCCTTAAAAACATTGGTTAGTCCATTTACAATGAATATAAATGTAATGTTTTCTTTACAAATTATGGCTGCACTGTTTAGCAAGCAGCCCATTCCTGCCAGACAAATGCTCTACAGTAGGTGACTGAAATAGCACGTGGGTGTGACGTTCTTGTGGTCAGACCTCGGGTACAGTTTGTGACACTTGGCTTCTGACCAATACCTCCCAAATGAGCCTCTAGAGACATTCATGCAATGACGCTAACAGCTTATTTTGCTGGTTGGACAAACATTAAGGCCAAAGAGTCCAAGAACTTAGTGCTTTTTGAGACCACCCATGAAATGATCTATCCCAAATAAAAAGCTAATGACCACAAGAATAACAATACAGACCAAGGTTGTAATGTGTACTGAGGGAAAGCAGCTATCCAGTTTTAATTAGAGGTTAACATTTCATCCAGATGACAAGCAGGGCAATTTGTACTAATTGCCATATTTTAAACGGCAAGATGTTTAGTCAGTAAATCCATCTTGTTCTTAGAATGTGTGACACATTGCATGAATTCTGTTGGCAATTTGTGTGTCATTCAATTTCACAGCAGACCCGCCTGTTAAACTCCTAAAGTGTGCAGATGACACCACTGTTATTGGTCTGATCCAGGGCAGGAATGAGTCAGCATACAGACAGGAGGTGGAGCGGCCAATACACTGGTGCTGTCAGAACCACCAGAAGCTTAACATAGACTGTAGTTCCTGTGGCAACTCAAGAAGTACAACCTTCCACAGGAGCTGCTGGTCATCTTCTAAACTGCCGTTATTTAGTCTGTCCTGTGTTTGTCCATCACTCAGTGGTTTGGCTTATCTACAAATCAGGACAGGTCCAAACTTTAATGAACCATAAGGTCTGCAGAGAGAATCATCAGGGCTGACCTTCCCTCCATCCAGGACTTGTTCAGGTCAAGGGTCAGGAAAAGGGCAGCGAACATCTCTGCAGACCCCACACATCCTTGACACAAATAGTTCAGACTTTTACCTTTGGGTCAGTGATATAGAGCGCTATTTGCAATAACCAGACTCCACAGAGACAGTTTCTTTCTTCAGGCTGTTTCTCTGTTTAAAACCTAACAGTCAGAATGCCAAGATTGATGCTAGGCATGTTTGGACTTATATAACCACGTCTTTTCTTTTGTAAAAATACTGTAGTTTTATTTGGCATTTATATTTCTGAAAAAAATCTTTATTGCGATCAAAGTGAAACCTAATTCAAATTCCTTGTTTGTGTGCACAAACAGGGGGATTTCTTCAAGAAAAAACTTTCAAATTTGGCTAAAATCTTTTAAAATCTTGTTGAAGACTGTTGTGGTCTGATGAAACAAAACTTTAACTTTTAAACTAGAATTCCCAAACACCTGATTAGCACTAAACACGAAGCACTGTGCATCACCAAAAACACCACACCTGTAATACAACATGGTGGTGGCAGAAACATCCTCTGGGGTTTCTTTTCTCCTGATGGAACTAGGCTTTTTGTCAAGGTGGATGAAATTAATAATAGGTTGAAATATCAGTCTGCATTGAACCAAACCCTTGAGATGTCATCTTAACACCTGGAAAGGAAAAGGGGCTTTATTTTTCAGCTTTACACTAATTCTAAGTATACGTCCAAATAAGATATAATGGTTTGTTTTTCAGATACATATTTCAGGATGTTTGTCACATAAAAGACGAAGAAAGTCTTGGAATAATAGTTCAATTATTTACATTGAAAAAACCTGTTATTTTTACAGGTTTGTGTACTCTTTTGAGAATGTCTAAAAATAGATTTTCACAGACTTTGGAAATAAAAAACTAAATGCTTATTATATTTATTCAAAAAGAAGCTTGCATTTAAGTTTTATTGCAGAAAAGTTCAGTATTTCAAGGGATTGCTTCTTTACTCCTTATTAGAAAGATGTAAAATTGAGGTTCTTCAGGGTTTTGCTGACTCAACAGCACAGTAATTTTATTGAGTTCCCGCAGCTTGTAAAAAGTGTTGATTTTCAGAACAGAAACACAGTCTAAATTAAACAAATACACATGGGTACCCTTTTCATTTTATCGACACAACTATGATACTGTTTAAAGGCTTAGATTCTATCATTTTGGACTTCATTTGAGGACAACAAAAACAAAGAAAAAAATAGATGAATGAGCAGCTTTATTGGAAATTTGGGTGTATTAAGACACAGTATATGTGAGCAAAGGGAATAACTGAGATTCGAGGGAATTTTAAGGCTAAAAATATAAAATAATGATGTAATGGATATCCTCATTAGCAACGGATGTCTACAACAACATTTAGTAACATAAAGGTTTGGCAGATCTTTGCTGCTTTTTATTGTAAATAGTTAGCAGCACACATTTTGTTGCACAGAAACATAAAACGGTAATCATCGACCACTGCCTCTCTGTTTCAAGTAAGTTTTGCTTAAAGATTTACTGATTGCTGTTCAAAATTTTCACTTTGCCCCTGCCTGTTGGCTTTTAATCAGATATAATGTGGATTTTATCCTCATTATATGCTAACCTTCGCATATTCCAAACCTGGACAATCGACATTTATCATGCATTTTAGAATGGAGAGAAATAGTAAGGCAAAAAAGGTTTAGAAAGAAGAAAATAATTAAATTTATATCTTTAGGAAGAAATCAGATTACCCGAAATCCCACCTAACAACCCCTACTGTACCACCTTCTGCCTCTCTTTTTGTGAACTAGGTGGCCTTCTATATCCTCAACCACATCATGCTGTAACTAGTTAGGAGAGAACAAGAAATGAAGAAAACTGTTTTAATCCCTAATACTTTATTTACTTTGGGATTAATAAAGTATTTTTGAATTGTATTGGATTTAATACAAAAGTCAGCCAAGTTTGATCAACACAAACCTTAACTTTTTAATAGAAATTCTAAATCAGTAATTGATAATATTTGAAGTGCATGCTTTTATTACAAGTGTCTTTGCTATGTCAACACTGAGGATCTATCCTCTCTTCCATTCGCCTTGGAAGTCTGAGCTCTGATCTGGAACATCCCCACTGCCCATTTTGTTGGACAAGCAATGTGAGCAACCATGGCAACACATGCAAGAATATTGGACAAAGTAAAACAGTTATTAAGGGGAGATGGGGTTGTTCATAATGACTGAAACCTAATCAATGGACTAATCACATAGTAGATGACAAATTATGCGCACTAAGGCTAATAAACATTTCATACATCGATATTGAGAACTGCTTGGTGTTGTGAGTGAAGCGCAACTAATTTGAGTATGGCTGGATAAGAAATGTTTCAGTGGCCTACACAAAGAGGGCTGCTATTACTGGCAAAGGAATACATTTTATTTTATTTTTTTCGCAATTAGCTTGCACTGATGGCCACAAGCTTTCGATATGAAAACCTACAACTCATAAGTGAACTCCACAATGCCTAAACCCATAAACTTCACTGCATTGTTTTTCTTTTTGCTTATTTGTGTGCATGGGCTAAGAAATTTTTTTATGATGGATAATGTTTGAAAACAGACTCCAGGCTAACTAATAATCTAACTAATAATTCCTCTGTTTACACATCCTGATTTGGGATTTTGTACCAGTAAAATAAGCTCATCTCATCTAATTGTCTCTGATTCAAACCGTTCACAGGAGCTCATACACTTAATTTCACATAAAGAAAAACCTTGGTTTTTGCTCTGTTCTGTGTGTGATGTACTATTGAAACCGTTATTTTTATATGCACAGCAGCCATGTTGGATTTTGAATTCGTAATTAGAATGACCATCTACTTTATACGTAAAAATTTAGAATTTAAGGACCTTCCAATTGATTATTCCGATGCAGAACTTTTAACTTCCAGATACAAATGGAAAGCACAGTCTGATAACATAATAGCATTGAAAGAGTTTAGTATGTTAGCACGAGTTACTGTTTCATAACTAGCATGTCTCCTGAGGTATTTGGTTTTGTTATTGGACAGTTACTGTTTTTCACAGAATATATTATATTTCATTCTAAGACACATATGTTTTATGACACCATGCACATCAGTTTTTGAAGAATGTAACTAAAGCCACCTACCGACATTTTGCAGAAATCTTTTCCTGGGGGTTGACCTTAAAATCTTTTCAGTGGTTTCTGAGATATTTCTGGGATGCACAAATGTATGAAAAGTTACTGCCATGGGAAAAGTAAAATTTCCCTGTCAATAAAGGCATGGGAAAAACTAATTAAAGGAATCCATCTGGAAAGGATTTTAAGGCTATTTCTGAAGAATTTGAAGTTGACCGTTAACTAGTAAGAAAGTGAAAGGCTGATGAATTGCTAATTTCCCCAGGAGTAGGAATCCAAGCAAGTTCCCCCCAAGGTCAACACATTGGAGATGTTTAGTCATTGTGCACTACTATGGCCTATGTTTGGGCAAATCAAACATGGTGTTTCAACACAAACAAAACTGTTAAGCACCCCAGTAAAGGTGTGATGGTTTGGGCTTGTTGTACCAAGACAGGGACTATGAACCTTGCAGTCATTAATCTAACCATGAACACCTCTTCATGCCGAAGTATTCTAAAGTCAAATGTAACACCACCTGTTTGACACATTAACATGTAAATAATCTCAAACACAGCAGCAATTTTAGTACTGAAGACCTGATATAGAAAGTGATCAAGTCACTGAAATGACCCCACCAATGTCCACACCCAGCCTGATTGAAATCCCAAGGGGCCTCAAGAGATAAATGATTGCCCATAAAACCCAATGAAATGAAGTAATGTAATAAAGAAGAGTGGGCCAAAGCTCTTCCACAATTATTTAGGAGAAAAGTGAGAATTATTGCTGCTACAAGGTTTTGAATTCTGGAGTGTACTTAGTTTTTCCCATGACTGTATGTTGCCAAATCATAAGGCCTATCTAGCTTCAATCATCCAGTGTACTCACAGAGTCTATGCACCATATAATATACAAACATTTATATATACTGTAACTGTGAATTTAAATCCAGAAATACTATCTCACAAGTGTGTAAATGACAAATATTGTAGACAAAACAATTACATATCAATATATATTAAAAGGATGGCTGTGAAATGTAATGTTCTTTAGCTTTTCCACCAATTACAGTGAACAAGAATAATGTTTGGTTTACTCCAAAGGTCTTAAAAACCCATAAAAATATACTGAGGCAAACATGATCTCCATTTCATGTTCAGGTTATTTTAATACGTGAGGCAGCATGCATCCAAGTTCCCCATGGAAGTGGCAGTGCATTGTGAAAAACAAACTCAGCCTTGAAATTCTTCAGTGTCCTTTCACCATCTAATGGGCAGTAAAGTCAATATTAGCTGTTCATCTTTCCTTCAAAAATCCCATGTGGTTTCTGTCTTGTGTCATGGTTTTAAGAGGCAGTTCATTGAAAGATATGAAGAACCATGTGACACCAGTTGATGGCTTGGAGGATGCCTTTCTCCAGTGTGAGGCTATTCACCTAGCAGTATGCCCATAAAATCTGAACCACTTTGTATTGTGATAGAAGCACCAGCTGCATTATCCACATATACAGATGTGTACTGGCCAGCCTGCAGAGAAACACATAAAGAATGGTATTAATGAGAAAATAAACAGTTTTTATTCTGTGCTTTTGGGCTTTTCTCTCACCTGTAGCTCCAGCAGTCCCTGAACACTGACAGTGAATATCTTGCTGTTGCTTTCTAATCCAATGATCATTTCAAGTGAACTGTAATGATAATATAAAAACCGTTATTTAAATATGTCATGGTCAAAGTAAAGTCTATCAAATGAAATATGACATCTTAAACAGAAAAACAGACAATTAGTAATAAATGGACATTCTTGCTTCTGTAATGTTTCCCAGGGAAACTTAAATGTGTTTTTTTTCTTTATATTATTAGTGGAATTTCACGAGGTGCTAATGTCAAACAAATCACTGTATCTACTGCATATTTAACATGTTGCCATGTATTTGAAAACACTGAGGTATTTGGAACATGACCTAATAATAAGTACCCTGTAAGTACACATGTTAATAACCTTTAAATTACCCCATAGGTACCTCTGAGTTAAACTCTCAGAAACACCAGTAGTACTTTCAGTGTACCCTATGAATATACTGCAGTCCAAAACTGGCAAGGAAGGTACCCTGTTATCATACTGTAACTAAGAGGCCATTTAGGTACCCTGTAAGCAGTCCCAAAGGTACCTGCTAAGTACTCCATAGGTTCTCTGTAAATAAGAACAAAAATACCATGTAAGTCTCATTTAGATACCCTGCAAGATACCCTATAGTTAACATGAATAACCCTACCCAAAGGTTCCCCTAGGTAACCTGTAAGCATCCTATATCATTATGTTTAGCCTCTAAGTAAGTTAAGTAGGCCCGAGTGTACCCCTAAGGTACCCTGTATGTAACCCCAATATCACCCCAAAGGTACCCTGTAAGTTGACCAAAGGTACAACCCAAATACTGCCTTAATTGGCCTGTCAGTAGCCAAATATGTGCTGTGCAGGGACCCAGTGCCCTTTAAGTACCTCCATATGTGCCACATTAGTTCTAGATTGTATTACATATAGCTACCCTGTTTATTTATAGAAATATATTACAAGGACTACCAGCAGATATATTTCATGAAAGATTTTTTTACTGATAATCTGTTCAAGGCAACATGCCTTGGAAGCAGCAACATGGTTGCAGAAAGTATAATTTTGCTTTAGACTCCTACTCATCAGTTAGGTTTAGCTTAGCTTCAAACTTGGTTGTTGTAGTGATCTTTGTCTATCTTTCATTTACAATTTTAGGCAGAAGGTAATCTGCTTTTACTGGCCTAAATGGACAGGGGTATGGTAAAATTAATGTAACAGAGATACATGCCCTGACTCTGCATTAAGACCCACACAGGGAACGACTGTGTATGTGTTATTATTTCCAATAGTCTGGTTTCTACTGTCTATTGATAAACACTATAAATAAATCTTCTCGATATGTTCCCGTTAGATGGATTTTTCCAAAATATCCACTTTCAGTGACCTTTTAACGTGTTTGTATGTGAAAGCAGAACATAACATCATAACATAACAAGTTGATTTGTTAATCTTCTCCTGGCTACACCAAACAAATTTTCAGCAAGTAAAAATGAACTTATTGGTTAGGTTAAGTTACCTAGTTGCTATCATATATATACAAGTACAGATTAAAGAGTGACATGAGTTTCTGAGCAAGAAACCAAATAAGCCATTTTATTAAACGTCTTTCTTTACCAGTTCAGCTCTATCCTGCTTAGATGGTTGAAACTAATCCTCAGCCTTTAACAACACAGTGGGAGAGCTGGCTTGTGTTGAGTGGAAAATGCAAAATTTTTTATAGCAAATCAATTACATTTGTCTTTGCTTGAACTGCCATCCCAATGAACCTCATTTCACATTCTCCTCATTTTCATGTGTGGGAGTGGGAGACAGACTGGGGTTTTGGCTCAAAAAGCAAAACCCAAGTACTCTTTGGTTAAGCAACCCATCATAATAGTATTATTTACACATTTCCCTTATTATACCACACTAGAAGAGTGGCTTTAGAGCTCTGGGGATACTTCGGGGAGTAATTCATTTCAACCTTTTTTTCCTGACTCTGTATAAACAGACATTTTGAAATACGGGAAAGAAGAAAGACTTGTTCTGCTTTTTGTAGTCCCAGGCAAACCAATCGTATTTTGTTCTTCATTATCTGACTCCAAAATCCCAAATAAGGGCATTTCACTATGAGGGCTGTTGTATGTAACAGGGTGCCTGAAGTGTCAAAGGTGAGTCTATAAAGATTAGTTTGGCGACAGGGACGACTTTTCTAAATGAGGGGACATTTCCTTTAAAGACGTGCGTTGCTTTTATACAGGAAATGCCACACGACTCTCATACAAAGTGTAACAGACAACACCTTTAACAGCTGATAAATTCCAGCGAAAGTTGAGGCAGCATTAAACACCGTTTAAATTTCACTGTTATAAGGCAAAGGTAAACAAACTGTCAGAGCAGGAATGTCAAGCATGCAAAGTGCAGTTGTGCTGCAGTTTTGTTAAATTTTATTCATGAACTTTGGGGTTTTACTTACCATCACACATTACCAAATGGAAACATAATGCATTTACACTGGCAATACATTTGATTTAGATTAATAGCTGAGTAAAACTAATCCTTATCAGATTTAAATGCTTTCTGGAACACCTACGTGTATCTGTGGCAGAGTGATTCAATACAGATCAACACACGGATGTTGTCTCTGGCTTTAAGCTGACTTTTGCTCCTCTTCACTTCATTGTGATCTGCAAAGAGGCAAACAGTTACTCAAATATTTATAGAAGCTCAAAGAAACAGATTTTCTTTTAACTCTCCCAACAGTTCCTCTTCCCACACTGGCACACCTGTTCTAGTCTGTATACTAAATAAGTCTGTATACTCAAGAATTATCAGCCATAACAACAATAATAAATGCTATAATATTATAAATATAAGTATTATTTCATAAACAAATAGGTAAAAGTATAGCTTTTAATTTGTGCACCTTTACTCAGTGAGTAAAGAAAGTTCCATGTTCAATTCAATTCAATTCAATTCAGTTCAATTCAATTCAGTTTTATTTATATGGCGCCAATTCACAACACATGTTGTCTCAAGGCACTTCACAACAGTCAGGTACATACATTCCAATTAATCCTAACCATTGAACAGTGCAGTCAGAGTTAGTTATTTATTCAAATTGGAT